>JAHIAM010004966.1:77174-97920 GCA_021605205.1 Aegilops longissima | reverse complement strand
CAATAGACCGAATGGTCATTGAGGAGTCCTGATTAGGGGTGTCCGGATAGCCGGACTACCATCATCAGTCCTAACTATCATTTGCCAACTATCATCATCGACCGACTCCAAGACTATGAAGATACAAGATTGAAGACTTCCCCGTGTCCCGGATGGGACTTTCCTTGGCGTGGAAGGCAAGCTTGGCGATACGGATATGTAGATCTCCTACCATTGTAACCGACTCTATGTAACCCTAGCCCTCCTGTCTATATAAACCGGATGGCTTTAGTCCGTAGGACAACAATCACAACAACCCTTACAATCATACCATAGGCTAGCTTCTAGGGTTTAGCATCCTTGATCTCGTGGTAGATCCACTCTGTAAACATCCACAATATCAATATCAATCAAGTAGGACGTAGGGTTTTACCTCCATCAAGAGGGCCCAACTCGGGTAAACATCGTGTCCCTTGTCTCCTGTTACCATCCGCTTAGACGCACAGCTCGGGACCCCCACCGAGATCCGCCGGTTTTGACAATCGACATTGGTGCTTTCATTGAGAGTTCCTCCGTGTCGCCACCGATAGGCTTGATGGCCTCTTCAATCAACAACGACGCAGTCCCTGGGTGAGACCTTTCTCCCGGACAGATCTTCGATTCGGGCGGCTTCAGATCGCGGGCCAACTCCTTGGCCATCCGAGCAGATCGAAGCTACGCCCCGCCGCGTCAGGTTTGAAGCTTAAACTTCACGGCCGATATCTGCGGGACTTGATCCTCGATGGATCTGAGCCACACCGATCGCGCCACGCCGTCACGATGGGCATGACCTAACTCGCCGCCGACAGCACCTTGAGGTCGCGACTCGATCCGCCCGACTCATAGTCCGGAGCCGATCGCTCAATCGAGGACGGATGGCTGGACACCGCCGAGCCGCAATTCCTACGGTGATGGAGCCAACACTTACCTTGTCCCACGAAGCCCATGACTCGAGGTGCCGGACTTCGCCGACCAACCTCCTCGCGCCCGCTAGTCGAATCCGATTACGCCGGTCATGGAATTCACCGCTATGGACATCTTTCAGCACTCGCCTTCGGGTGATAACATAAATTCATTGAAGCATCTTCGCTATCCGGAGAGCCCTGGCCGAATTCACGCCAAGACGGTTGGGACGCGATGACTAAGAAATTCAGATCCCACCCACCACCCACTTCAGAGCCACCGCCGATTTATTTAACCGACGATTCGACCACGACCAAGACATCGACGGTATGGACGACGATGCCGGAGACTACTAAGAACCAGTGCCTACAGGACACTGAAACCACCTCGCCATACGACATATACATGGTGGACACCCCAAAAGATGGGGACGGCGAAGAAGCAGCGGAGGCCAATTCCTTAAAGAAACAGCCCAAGCGCCGACGCCACCGGGCGCTGCTTAAATCCCGCCACAAAGAAGAATGGAGATTCCGCACAGAGATAATAACACCCCGAAAGTGCCGAAGACAACTCCTCCAAAGACGATCCAGCAGAGGAGGTGGTGGCGTATAAGCCCTCGGAGAGGGCGGCATTTATGAGGTCGAGGATGACAACTACTTACCTCCTCCGGAGACGAGGCAAGCCTCGCGACGACTTAATTTGTCGTGCCCGAGGATCCCGCCGAGCAAGAGCGCTTTTAGACGCAGTTAATGGCCACGGCAAACAGCCTAAAGAAAAGCAACAACAACTTCAAGCTGATCAAGACCCATCGCCGACAGATGGACCGAGGTCCTCGCGTCAAGAGTATGAACTCAACGCCTCCAAAGTTACCCAAAACGCAAGTTGCTCCCCGATTAGAGGAGGCAGCATCACCAGCAAGATAATACGGCAGACCGACCACCCCGTGGCCGCTGAGAGAGGGCGGTAAGCCCTCCACCAAAACCGCACTCCGGATCGCTTAAAAGCAAGAAGCCATGGGGAACGCGCCGGACTTGCGAGATATATTGAGGACAAGGAAAGACAATCCAGATCTATCTATGGATCACGTGGACGCCTACGACCCACGCACTTAATACCGCCGCACCGGATACAACTACTCCGTCGGGCCAACACAGCAGCATAACGCCTCTCGAGCTACGCCGCGATATTGCTCAATACGAGGCGCCGCACACCCACTATGCTTCACCGACGAAGTAATGGATCATCAAATCCTCAAGGGTTCAAACCCGCTAATATCGAATCCTACGATGGCACAACAGACCCGCGGTCCGGATTGAGGATTATCTTCCATATACACATGGCCCGCGCGACGATCTTCACGCCATCAAATATCTCCCGCCTGCTTAAAGGACCAGCTCGGCATTGGCTTAACAGCCTGCCCGCAGAGTCAATTGATGTTGGGAAGACCCGAAGCCGCATTCTCGACAACTTCAGGCACGACAAAGCGATCACCGGACGCAGATGACCTAAGCCACATAATCCAGCAGCCGCATTTAATCGCCGTGCAATTCGGACACGGTTCCTAACAAAGAAAAATCAAATTGTCGATCGTCCGGATGCAGAGGCACTCGCTGCCTTCAAACATAACATCCGTGACGAGTGGCTGGCCCGCACCTAGGACAGAGAAGCCAAATCTATGGCAGCCCTCACATCTCATGACCCGCTTCAGGCGGGAGAGGATAGCTGGCTCGCCATGTAACAACCTCAAAGAAAACGCCGGCAGTCCGGATACTAAGGACCGCAATGGCAGGTTGCGCCGAACAAAAACAAACGCCGATTAACGGCGACAAAGAATGAGGATACGGCAGTCAACGCCGGATTCCGAGGCTCCAAACCCGTCAACGGAAGAAGCCATTCAAAAGAACCACTTCGGCCCGGCCCAATTTGGACCGAATACTCGACCGCTTCTTGTCAAATACATGGTACTTCGAAAAGCTAGCTAACCATACCAACAGAGATTGTTGGGTATTCAAGCAGGCAGGCAAATTAATCGCCAAAACAAAGGACAAGGGGCTACACAACGATGACGAGGAAGAGACCCGCCACGAACAACAGAGGACAAAAGGGATTCCTCAAGTTCGGACGGTAAACATGATATACGCAACGATATTCCCAAGAGGGAGCGGAAGCGCACTAAGGACGATACGCGATGGAGCCAGCCTCCCAAAATTCAACCCATGGTCCTCTTGCCCGATCACTTTCGATCGAAGAGACCATCCGACCAGATCCGCCATGGCGGATTCGCCGCATTGGTTTTAGACCCAATCGTTGATGGATTTCACCTCACGAGAGTCCTTATGGACGGCGGCAAGAGCTCTGAACCTCGCTTTATCAGGATACAAGGCGCAAGATGGGCATAGACCCTTCAAGGATTAAACCTACAACGACGACCTTCAAAGGCGCCATACCAGGTGTAGAGGCCAATTGTACAGGCTCGTTACATCGAAGTGGTCTTCGGATCCCGGATAATTTCCGGCGAGGAGTTAATCTTCTACATAGTCCTGCTCAGCGGCTATCACGCTCTGCTCGGATGAACCGCTTGTAAAGTTCAACGCGTGCCGCATTATGCATACCTTAAGCTCAAGATGCCAGGCCCTCGTGGAGTCATCACGGTCAATGGAAACATGAACGCCCCTCCTAACGGAGGAACATACAGCGTCTCGCGCGAAGTACAGAGCAGCCTTTTAAGGCAATTCTCGAGTCCGCCGTTTCAACGACCGGACACGACCAAACGCGCTCGAGCAACATCAACCAAGACCACCCGCACGCCCGTGCATCGCCAGAGCAATGCGCCCCAACCCCAGCCCTCGCAAAATTGCAAGACAAACTCTCCACAGACATAATTACGCCCGAGATACCATGGGCATAGGGGAAGGGCACCACCACAACAGACCCAGAGTGCGGTTCGACCACACCAGGGCCCTAAGTGTCGCTTTTTTGTTTTATTTTTCTTTTTATACAGAACTCAGTCCGGGCGAACCGCCAACTCATGATGCAACAGCCAGGAAGGACAAAGGCCGCGATGAACACTCAGTGGTCTCCATCACGAGCATTAATTTTGTTAAAGTACAACATTCCGCGGCCTACCCTCGAGGGAGACGCCTTTAATTTGTCCAATCCCTTGCTTTCCGCACTATTTGTATCATTCCGCGACCGATAGCATATCTTCTTGAATAAAATGCAGCACTTTTTGCCTTTAATTGCATTACTTTTTATATATATATGTTCATTTACAACATGTTGCACCCAGGCATCTTGGCACGCCAAACACACCAGGGCTTATGTCCTCCGCTTATGGTGTGATAAAGTCCGACACTTTCACAAGTGCGGCACCTCAACTTATAGCATTATATGAATCAGCTCTGAATCCTGCCTTGGGTCAATAGTTGGGTTTGCCTGCCCCATGTTCGCACCTTACGCCCGCTCTATCGGCTAAGGTAGCACTGGAGAACCACTGCGATTGCGCCCGGTTCAGCCGGGTTAACGCCTCGCTGGAGAAAGCTAAACTGACCGTCACGATAAGGCGAGACTGGTCGCTGTTCGAGAGGTCCTTTGGGTCCTTAAAGACATACGCCGCTCGAGCGAAGTTCGGATTATGTCCGATGAAGGCGTGATAGCGCCCAATTCGGTCTTCCGAATACTAGAGGCTTCACGAAATTTAAAATTATAGAATTCTATGGCTAAGGAGAGTGTTCAAGCACTATAAGTCCGTTGCCTTGTTCGCTGTGTTGAGCGCCTCCTAGATGGACCCAAAATGGGAACAAGAGTGCTCAAGTTTATCCCTAACACCCCAGCACTCGTGGCATGGGGGCCAAGTCGACGACTTGCCATCTCTCGATTTCATAAACGGCCGCATGTAAGGTAATATTTTAAATTAAACAAGCTTCTTAGTGCATATGAACAAAGTTTTCAGCGCACAGATAACACATTGCGAATTCACTCAAAAATTACATCCCCGGGGCACTCATCCGCAATCTTGCGGGCACCCTTCAGACAGCCTTATAGTAAAGTTCGGGCGACGATGCTCCTTGCCCGCCGGTGGCGCTAGTGATTAGCTTCTCCGCATCCAGCTTGCCCCACGCACCTTTTGCGCTGGCAAGGGCCCGACGAGCACCTTCAATACAAAGCGGAGCGCTTGATAACCTCCACCCAGGGGCACGATCCACCAGCCGCCGTCGACGAGGCTGAAGTAGCTCCTGTGCATGGCCTCTCCAGCCACACCGGACTATGAGGCCCTTCATGGCCTGCTCGGCCACCTTAGAAGCTCGACCAGCTGCTTCACTGGTCGCTAGGGGGCACCGGATGGCCGGCCTCAAAGATATCGGGACCAAGACCTTCTCCGCCGAGCCCCTCCTCGGCTCGGTAGAATGCGGCGGCATCGACACGCCAGGAGGCAGATCTGCAAACTCCCCGAAAGCTCCGAATCCGGTAAGTAACACGTAATTTACATTCCCATGCTTGCTTTGCATGAAAAATGCCTTACCCGCCGCTATCTTCCTCATCAATTCAACCTCCTGAAGGGACTTATGGGCCTCGGCCTTGGCGGTTTTGGCACTTTCGAGAGCTGAGGCAAGCTCGACTCTCGAGTCTTTGAGTCACGCCCAAACTCTCATGCTTTTCCATGAGAGCCTCGAGCTCTTGCTGAACCACCGCCACCCGCGCCTCCTGCTTTTCTCGCCCCCCGTGCCTGTTGCGCAGATTATGCTCGTCATAGATACGGCCTCCTTCAGGCCGCCACCTGGTTCGTGGGCCCCGCAGACGCATGTTATCCTTGTTATTTTTATCGCAACCTAAATCCTTTTCTCAGAAGGTACAAATTCAAAGTGGTGTTACTCACCTTCTTTATCTTGAGTTGCTTCCTGGCGCGACCGAGCTCTTGCCCGACCGCTCAAGCTCCTCGCTTCAATGCACCGACCTCTGCAGCCAAGGCGCAGAGGTCAGCAAGACAGCCTCGCAACCCATATTGACATAATTTTTAGCAACCTCATGATATCTTTTTATTAGATCCTCATCCGCTTTTCTTTCCAACACCGAACCGAGCATCGGGGCTACTGTCTATGCGGTATTACATTGCATATTTTTAACTTCTACCTCAAAGCCCGATAGAAGGCTATTGTAAGCTGGTCAGCCCGCTTTTGGCGAAGCTGCACTTTTGAATCACCGCACTCATAATAGTGTGGTGTTCTTCTCGATGGAAGCGCTCGCAGCGCCTTCAACAAATTACCCGGCGCCCGGTTGGACGGAAGCCGCGGCGTCCACGGTCTTGCCCTTCGATCGAAGGACCGCGCCGGACTCCGGAACCACTGCAGGTTCTGCTTTGGAGTCCGGCGCAGAGTCCGGAGGACGCTTGTGGCACCTCCGAGCCTCCCCGATGGGTCCTTTCTGGGTTCCCACTCTCGGCGCCCTCGGCGTCGCGAGGGGTGGAGGCAGTCGGGATGGAGTCTACATCCGACGGCCAACGACCCGCCGATGAGGCGGAGAGATCTTCACCGCCGGACTACGTGTAGTATGCGGCATTCAATGACACTATGTGACGCAGAAAAGAAATTATAAATTATTCAGGAATCCGGATACTTACGCTCTCGCTGGAGGCCTGGCCATTGAAGGCCATTCTTCCTCGCCAACGCTGATGTTGGCGGAGCTGTCCGGGAATAGTCCTTCCCTCTGACCTTTCGGTCTCCCCCCTGGGGAGCCTTTCCTCCTCTCTCTCCCTCCTCCGGGAGAGAGTCCTCTCCTCCTCCTCATTTTCGGGAGGAGTCTGCCCCGAGTCGCCGGACACTCTGAAAACGGGAGCTCTTTCGAGCACCCGTGGCCTCCTTCTTGGCCTTCTTCTCCGCGCCACGGCGGTGCCGGAACCAGCAGCCCCGCTTAGACGAAGCGCCCATCGGATTTTCTCGCATAGGAGCCAACAGTAATCTGCTCCGCTTTCTCCATCCAGTCCTATCAAAGGAAAAGGGAAATTAAAACCCGTGATAGAGTCAAACTATGGAAAACGAAAGTGTCTCGTAAGGGGTAGAATCACTTACCTCGTCACCAAGGCCATGCGAGTGAAATCCGCGATCTTCAACATGGATGCGGGGTTTCGCGCCTTTGAACAGCACCTTCCAGCGCCAGACGTCAGGTCAAGAGCTTGTTCAGCGCTGGTGCTGTTCCGGATCAAACTCCCACAGTTTGAATGCCCGCTTGGCATGGGAGTATCTCGGCGACGAGCATGACTTGGACCACGTTAACCAGCCTAAGCTTCTTCACCAGCTTCTTGATACAGGCTTGGAGTCCCGCCACTCGTCGAACTACCCCACAGCAAGCCCTTCTCTTTCCGTGAGGTGAGCTGCATGGGGATACCAGATCTAAACTCGGGGTCGCCGCCATTTAGGGTCACGCTGCTCGGTGATGTAGAACCACCCCGATTGCCACCCCTTGACGGATTCCACGAAGGCCCTTCAACCAAAGGACGCTGGGCATCTTGCCCAACATAGCGCCTCAAGACTCCGCTTGAATGCCCTTTCACTACCTTCGCTTGACATTGAAGGTCTTGAGCCAAGTCAAGTGGGGCTGGATGCAGAGGAAGGTTTCGCACACCATTTATAAACGCCGAGATGTTGAGGATGAAGTTCGCGCCAGATCATGGAAATCCAGGCCGTAGTAGAACATGAGCCCCTGACAAAGGGGTGAAGTGGAAAGCCCAGTCCGCTGGAGGAAGTGGGAAAGGAAGACAACCCTCTCATGGGGCCTGGGGTGGGGATGAGCTGCCTCGTCGGGCAGCCGGGCGCGATATCGCCGGAGAGGTATCCGCGCCACAAGTTTGGCTATTTGCTCCTCCTTAACGGTGGAGGCCAACCATTTACCTCCCGCCTGCACATGGTCGGAGAAGGTTGAGACGAGATGCGCGAACTTGGGCGCTGGAGCTCGAGTACGCCGGAGATGGATAAGCAAAGGAGGAAGAAGGCGAGGTGAGAAGGTGAATCATTATCCCTTATATGGGCGGCTAAATCTCACGCGCCCCCACCGCCTGGTAAAACTCGCTATCTCCCAAGCATCACCATCAATGATGCGTTGGGTTACCCACGCCTGTATTGATGAGAATCCCGGATTAAGGGAAACACGATCTCGCTTCGACAAGACGTATATGAAACCGCTTCGCTAAAATGCACCGAGGTGGTAAAGTAGAAAACAATTCGAGTAATGGCTTGGTAGTGGTGTGACGTCATGCCACGGAAAACGCCAACAGATTGAGCTTGTGTATATATTATTATTCTCTACAAAGGAATGTGGAATTTATTTTGCAGAGCCGACACTATCCTCGTGTTCCCAATCTTCTATCATTTGAGGAGGAACCCGCTTTGCAATGCCAAGAAATATACACGCCGGACTTATCGTCATTGAAGCCTGGTTCAGGGCTACCGAGGAGTCCTGGATTAGGGGTGTCCGGATAGCGGACTACCATCATCACCGAACTATCATTTGCCGGACTATCATCATCGACCGACTCCAAGACTAAGAAGATACAAGATTGAAGACTTCCCCGTGTCCGGATGGGACTTTCCTTGGCGTGGAAGGCAAGCTTGGCGACACGGATATGTAGACCTCCTACCATTGTAACCGACTCTATGTAACCCTAGCCCTCCGTGTCTATATAAACCAGATGGCTTTAGTCCGTAGGGACAACAATCACAACAACCCTTACAATCATACCATAGGCTAGCTTCTAGGATTTAGCCTCCTTGATCTCGTGGTAGATCCACTCTTGTAAACATCCACAATATCAATATCAATCAAGCAGGACGTAGGGTTTTACCTCCATCAAGAGGGCCCAACTCGGTAAACATCGTGTCCCTTGTCTCCTGTTACCATCCGCCTAGACGCACAGTTCGGGACCCCTACCCGAGATCCGCCGGTTTTGACACCGACAATATCGATTGCCCTCACGGCCTAACGCCGCTTTTTGAGCTCCATCACATGCTTAAGAAGGACTTGCCGCAGAGCCAAGGCCTATTTATGAGCCAGACCTAGAAGATCACCGCTTTCGCGTCGGGTCATTCTAATCACAATGAGAACTTCTCCCAAAGAGGGTTCTTATTTCATTTCAGTAAGTAGTCGATTGAATCGGTTTCTAACCTAAGGAATGTGTTATTATAACCAAATATATCATCCAAGAGCCGATCTCTTTATCATTAAGTATCATTAACGCACCGCTTGCTTACGAGCTTGGTAGCCGCCTTTGGAGCCGAGGCGCACGGAGGAACCTCTCAACCTGGAATCCACTTTCCACTTGTCCTCCATATGCTCGGGTCTCGCTGTTTGACTAGTATCTAATGCTATTTCTTACTTCACCAGACGGGCCCTTTCAGATTACGCAGTGAGATCGCTTACCCTCTTGAGGTTGGCATTTTCGAGTTCATATTTCATAGGTCACCATAAAATTCCTACCTTTAAAATTAGCATATTTTAGGAACATATCGAACTTTCATCCCGCATTATCTGTGCAAAATTTTATCATTTTTAACTACTTCCTCAAACCATTCAATGCGCTATCTCCATCCTCTCATTCATCTCTATACCGTAACAATTAATTAGGCCCAACCTTCTATCATCGGCCTTGTTGAACTAATTACTTTCGCCTTTGTGCCACCTCAAAGAAGACATTTGATAATGGGCTTTTTTGTGATGAGGCTAGTTTGAACTATGCTTTTCTCCTATCTACACCCCTCTTGACACAAGTTTCGCACATCCAGTTCTCTTATTAGAAACTCCCTATAGATATACTTCTCGACCGACTCGATTATGGCTTCCCCGACTAGAGAAGGAAATGTTGGGAGGAAATAGAGATGATAGGACCACCTGAATGCCGGAGATGAGTGCTCAGTCAGATTCCTCGAGGAAAGCGGAGGCCCTCATGAAAGATCAAACAAAATGAAAATCACAGCCGCCTCTACCTAGAGCAAAGAAGCTTTGCCGCCTTATCACCGGATTCACCATAATCAGCTTTAAGGTCTTGACTCTCAAATCGGATATCTCTTTCTTTCACAAGAATTGCATATTATGTATGATTGGTGATTTGAAATTCTTTTCTATTTACTATTTGATGGAATTCATGAACTAGTAGATCAAAGAAAAGAAAGCAAAGCATTCACTCCTAAACTAAAGAACTAATCTCATCGAGCTAGCCTCCGTTATGCGCCAATGCTTGAACAGGACCTATCGTGTCAAACCGCGGATCTCGGTAGGGGGTCCCGAACTGTGCGCCTAGGCGGATGGTAACAGGAGACAAGGGACATGATGTTTTACCTGGTTCGCCCTCTCGATGGAGGTAATACCCTACTCCCGCTTGATTAATATTGATGATATGGGTAGTACAAGAGTGGATCTACCACGAGATCGTAGAGGCTAAACCCTAGAAGCTAGCCTATGGTATGATTGTTGTTCGCCCCACGGACTAAAACCGGATAGACACCGGATAGGGTTAGGGTTACACAGTAGTCGGTTACAATGGTAGGAGATCTACATATCCAGACGCCAAGCTTGCCTTCCACGCCAATGAAAGTCCCATCCGACACGGGACGAAGTCTTCAATCTTGTATCTTCATAGTCCAGAGTCCGCCAAAGATGATAGTTCGCTATCCGGACACCCCTAGTCCAGACTCCTCAAGAGCTCCCTAACCAGGCTTCAATGGCGATGAGTCCGGCGTGTTGATTGTCTTCGCATTGCGAGGCGGGTTCTTCTTCAAATTCCATATACTTGCCGAATAGTGTCCGGCTCGATAAATGCTGCGCCCTTGGCTTCTACGCCCAATAACGGCCATCTTCCACGTGTTTGAATGAATGCGAAATGCCGTGGTATTTTTACACTTACCCCTAGCTGCACAAATGAGCCGCCTATAAAAGGCGCGAGGATCTAGATCTGAGTCACACCATCCCTCTCCGCGAAGCTTTCATCGGAGCGCCCGACAAAAACCCATTCCATCATGGACACCGACGCTGCTCCTCCTCTCGCGCCCCAGCCCTCACCTGAAATTGGGAGAGATGCTCATCCCCGCATAGCTAGCTAGTTATACTCCAAACCAAGGGATTTCTTCCCCAGCCTTCATGGTTCCGTTCGAGCCGGACTTGCCACCTACAAAGGTGGAAAGCAAGCGGAGAGTGTCCCCGATCCTCTAAAGGAGAGAGGGTGCTTTGTCTCTTATCTAGTAAGAGGACTCGGATTGCCAATCCATCCGCTTTCTCCGGGGCTCTTGGAGTTCTACGGCCTCCAGCCGCACCACCTTACGCCTGCCTCCATTTTGCACATCAAGGGCTTCGTGGCCCTTTGCTAACTATTCTTGGGCATCGAGGCTCATTTTGCACGTGGAAGAGGTTATTCGCCTAGTACCCCGCTCTCATGAGGGGTCAATATATCAAGTGGGCGGAGCCAACTATGGCGATCGCCGGACCGGATATCTATCCGAACCCCGAAGAAGGCATCCAAGACTGGCCTTCGAATGGTTTTACATGGAGGACGCCCCGCTGCCGGATCCTGTTCGGATCGGCCTTCCGGAGTTTAGCAATGCTCCTCCGAAAAGCGCCTAAGCTGGCGCCTGGAGCCCCCAGAGGGAAAATGACCGACGCCCTTTACTTGATGAGCCGAATAAGATTATTGGCTCATGCCGGATTGACCATGATTGAGTCATGGCAATCTGCATTATGAGGGGAGTGCAGCCGCCCAATATAGGGGCCACCCCATGGGACTTCAACGGGAGGACGATGCCACACGCCATGGCTGCAAAGGGCCGGATCGGTCACCGAACTGGTGAAGACCTTGTCCGCCATGTATAAAGGGAGGAGAAGGATTTTCTCCGCCAATCCATCGAGAGGGTTTTCTTCAATAATCCTCGGTTGGGTAAGCAAACATCTTTGTGGCCTGTCCGATCCATGTTCCCGTGGTTAAATATCTCATTTCATGGTTTCTACGCAGAACTGCGCCGGCCGTGGAAAGATACACAGCCCGCCCCCACAACCCGAGGATCCGAACGGTCCTCGATTCGCCTCCGAAGAGGACCCGGATATAAAGGTGGAGATGATCGACGGGTGTTCCACCAACTTAGCATCGATAATGCTTTTGTCGCCATTACGGCCGATTACCCCGAATACTTCCAGCCTCACAGTAACCGAGACCGAGGTCCCAATATCTGATAATGACCCATCCGTGCTTATTTTTTGATCACCGTATGCCAATGGTGTTTCGCAGGGGTGCCTTCGAGGCAGAGGCCGAGCCACGCGCGGCTAGCCAACAAGGGCAGACGCCTCGCAGAAAGAAAAGAAGTGCGGTCCGGATCGAAACTCCGCCGCAACGGTATGGCGGTCACCATATTCCTAGAATTGATTCCTGAAGGCGATTAACGCTGGTGCTCTTTTCAGAAAAAGAGCGCCGCCAGATCGAATCCGAGAGGTTGCTAATCGAACCTCCGCCATCCGTGCTCCAAACCGGGTCCAGAGGCGGAGGCGAGCACGAGGCGTCGCCGGATGCTCCTCCGACAGGATGCCGACAGATTGTCCGCCACCAACTCCGAGGTGGAGAGCGCCATGAATCACAAAGCGCCACGGACAGTTCTTCGTGACGATGTTTCTCCCAAGAGGCCTTGAATGCCTTCAATTCGGAGATGCGCACTCCGTGCCGCCAAGATGGTCTAGCCAGAGCCATGAGCAGTATGTAAAGGACATACGGGTGAGGAAATTTGATGCTTATATATGCAAGTAGCCCCGAGACTTAAAATAGTTAGAATAACTGATTTAAGGATCATTTGTTATGCAGGATCTTACAAAAAAGAATACCCGACTGTCCCAGAAGCTTGAAGAATGCAAGGCCCCACTTGAGGCCGCACTAGCCGCTACAGGGGGAGCCACAGAGACCCCCTCTGGTAATATATGCCTCAAAAGATAAATAGTTTATGAACTGTATGTGTGTAAATCTGACAATAATATTGCAGATGGCGCCGACTAGATCCGACAAGCAATATTCTTGCGCCGTTGAAGACCGGCGAGAGCGTGCTTACGAGGGTGCGGCAGGAGAAAAATAACCTCCAAGATGCCAACACCCAACTGGGTGAGGAACTAAAGGATGTTCGTGCTCAGCTTGTCCGACTCCATAAAGGAGAATCGACGGCTTCGCCGCTGCATTTTCAGAAGTGCTTGAACGAACTTTGAAAGAGTTCGCGATGAAGGCGACTAACATAAACATGTATGTAGGTTTGCTCACAGTCGCCCCGAGGAGGAGATGCCCAGTTCTTCGGGCGATCTTCTTCCCGGATCAAGGCTACCTGCACGAACGAAGTTCGGCAGAGATGAAAGGCGCCGCCAGTGCCTTGTGGCTATCTATCTCCCCGCCTCAAGGCATTGGGGAGCTGGCAGAGCGGCTTCAAGGAGCACGGCGGCGCTCCGACTATGGAAGATATCGGCCTGCCGTCAAGGCGCCAGGAGGCTTGGGCCATGGTGAAGACGTGGTACACGGTTGATGATCCAAACCACATGGCCGAGGTCGGACCTGTGGGGCCCGATGGGAAGGAGATCCTCAGAAGTTAGTGTACGCCAAGTAGAATTGGCCGCCAAGTGTTCCCAGCAAGATTGTAAATTAGATAGCCTATTAGATGGCATTGAGGAGGAATACAATTAGTCGAGTTGACTATGTAATTGAATATGACATGAAAAATGTCTTCTAGCCGGATTGTAGATCGCTTGTCATAGCGGACCTTTTCGCTCGACCTCGGGACCCAATAGTCCGAGTGTGTCCGAATACCCTCGTGGTTATGTAAGAACCGGGCATGCATGGAGACAAGGCGAGGGGTCATTATTGCTGTATCACACAAGTGCCCAACTAGTTATGTTATATTACATGGATAGTAAGAAACATCTTCCGTAGAGAATAGTTCTGTTAAGGGTTCCTTTCTCGGGAGGCATGCCCTAAAGTGCATGTCCAAACTGCTAAGAAAGCATAAAATCATCCGGGGCGGATGGATAAATAGTTAAAATCATCTTTCAGTTCACCGACTGAATATTCCCTTAAGAACGCTAACTTTCGCTTCACCAGTCTGAGGTACACATCCGCTGATCCGCAAGAATAATCGCAGAGGTGCTCCTTTACCACCTAGCCGAACAATCGGGAACGAGGGGTAAGCACAGAGCCAGCAACCCAGCTTGGCCAAAACTTAAGTCATATCGATGCATATAATGGTGAGTAAAAGGTACATGCGAAGTTTGATACATGTGTTGGGCATGAAGCCCAGATAAATAAGCTTCGTTAAAGAAGCCCCTGTGTATAATCAGCACGACATAAGCGCCAAGTATGTGCGAACAAAGCGCAGACTATCCTCTAAAGGCTTCAAGAAGAAGGAGGAGGAAGGAGAGAAATAAAAGACAGCAAAATAGAAAATGTGGACGGAGGAAGGAGACGAACCGGAGTCCGCGCTTAGGCGAGAATCTTCAGAGACGGGCTGCATTCCATGGGTTCGCTCGAGTCGGTTATCCGATGCGCTTGCAGACGGTATGCTTCGCCGGTCAGGACCTGGTCGATGATGAAGGGACCTTCCCATTTGGGCTTGAGTTTGTCCTTTTCTTGTCCGCAAAGCGAGAACTAGTTCGCCAACGCTGTAAGCTTTGGCCCGCATTTCCCTGCTTTGGTATCTTCGAGCCTGCTGTTGATAAAATGCGGAACGAGCTTTTGCCACGCCGCGCCCTCCTCCAATGTGTCCAAATGTCCCGCCGATCGAGCTCGGCTTCTCTTTCTTCATACATGCGCACGCCGAGGTGAGTCATGAATTATGTCGCAGGGCAAGACTGCTCGCGCCGCACACCATAAAAATGGTGTGAATCCGTAGTACGATTCGGCGTGGTCCGCAGCCCCCGTGAGTACGGAGTCAAGCTCCTCAACCCAAAGCGTGTTAGATTCCTTGAGGGACCGCACTAGTCCGGGTTTAATGCCGCCATGATTAGACAGTTTGCTCGCCGACTTGGCCGCTGGTTTGAGGGTGATAGATCGAGGCGAATCGAGCTTGATGCCCATGTTTTTGCACCATAATTTGGCCTCATCGGCCGTGAAGTTGGTGCCGTTATCGCTGATGATATCGTGGGGACACCGTAACGGTGCACTACCCCGATATGAAATCTATCACCGCCCGGATTCGCCGCTTTTAACAGGCTTGGCCTCTATCCATTTGGTGAATTTATCCACCATGACCAATAGGTACTTTTGCTTGTGGGTTCCTCCCTTAAGGGGTCCAACCATGTCAAGCCCCTGCACCGCGAACGCCAGGTGATGGGTATAGTTTTGAGGGCTATGGGTGGCATGTGGCTTTGGTTAGCAAAAGCTGGCAACCGACGATCGTTGGACTAAATCCTATGATCTGCCCGGCCGCCGGCCAATAAAATCCTGTATGGAAGGCCTTGCCTACAAGGGCCCGGCTGCAGCATGGTGCCCACCCATCCGCATGAATTTCAGCCAGAGGTTTCGCCTTCCTCTTCGGAGATACACCTTGAAGGACTCCTATTGTGCTTTTCTTATAGAGCTCTCCTCATGGAATTTATAGGCTTTGGATCGCTGCATTATGCAGCGAGCCTCATTTTGGTCTTCGGGAGTTCCTGCCTAGTTAGGTAGGCTAGGAATGGTTCCGCCCACGGGCGATAACCGCCATTATTTCGTGAGCGAGGGTGTTATCTCGTGGCAGAGCCTCCGATTGTGTTAGAGTGTTCGTGTGTCGCAAGGCGTTGGGTCCGGATTGTTATTTCCGACTCCCTTCCCATAGTACGGATGGCTTGAACAACCGCTCCAGAAAGATGTTACGGACGGCATCGCTTTTGCACCGATGCGCGCTAATACGTCCGCCGCCGGTTGTTATCTCGGCTATATGATGAAATTCGAGCCCTTCGAACGGTGCTGACATTTTTAGGACCGCATTGCAGTATGCTACCATTTTCGGATCTTTGGCATCAAAGTCTCCGCTTATTTGAGATATCGCGAGGTTCAATCCCCGCGCACCTCTAGGCGCTTAATGCCCATGGAGATCGCCATCCGGAGGCCGTGCGTATGGGCCTCATATTCGCCGCGTTGTTGGAGTCCGTGATACATAATCAAGGACGATTGATCTGTGTCCCGGTTGGGGACGCCAGACGACGCCAGCCCCTGCACCGCCAACATTTTGGAGCCGCCAAAGTGCATGATCCAATTGAGTATGCGCTGTACTTTTAGGAGTTCGCCGTCCATTCGCCACGAAGTCGGCCAAAACCTGCGACTTAATAGCTCGTCGTGGCTTATAGGTTATGTCGAATGGAAGGAGCTCTATGGCCCATTTAGCAATCCGCCCGTCGATCGCGGTTGTTTATAATGTCGTTAAGAGGTACTTCGAGGCTACCGTTATCGAACACTCTTGAAAGTAGTGTCGAGCTTTCCGGATGCCATGAACACCGCAGATGCTATCTTTTGATAATGTGCATACCGACTTGCATGGAGTTAGGACAGGGACACATAGTAAACCGGTTTTTGAAGAGGGAACCGTGTCCGTCCGCTTCGCTCGATGACGAGCACCGCTACCGATAACTTGATGTGTTGCGGCAATATATAATAGCATTGGTTCGCCCATGTTGGGCGCGCTAGGACCAGATTTGTTGCCAATATGGCTTTTATTTCTTCGAGTCCGTCCGTGGCGCATCCGCCCACTCGGTGTTCGGTACCGGATGAGGCGGTAAAGGGTAACGCCTTTTCTCCCAACGAGATAAAGCGGCTTAGAGCCGCTTATGCATCCAAATAATTTTGTATTTGTTTGAGGTCTTTTGGAATATCCAATTGTGACAGAGCTCGGATCTTGGCTGGGTTTGCTTCAATTCCTCTACCGGACACAATGAAGCCTAAGAGCTTTCCGCTGAACGCCAAGACGCATTTTTCCGGATTGAGCTTAATGTCATATTTTCGAGACTGTCGAATGTGAGCCTCAAGTCGCCTACTAGAGTTTCGACATGCTTGGATTTGACGACCATGTCATCTACATATGCTTCCACTGCTTTTGCCGATCTGGTTTGCTGACATGTCCGAATCATGCGCTGATATGTTGCGCCGGGCGCTTTTGAGCCCGGCGCATTGTGTTGAAGCAGAATGGGCCGTATGGAGGATGAATGCTGTTGCTTGTTCTCGCTCCGCCATCTTGATTTGGTGTTAGCCGAGTACGCCACGAGGAAGCACAATGAGTCGTGTCTCGCTGTAGCATCGATAATTTGATCAATGCGAGGGAGGGGAAGGGATCCTTTGGGCAAGCCTTATTAAGGTCTTTGAAATCAACACATAGGCGCCAGGATTTATCCTTCTTGGTACCATCACCAGATTTGCTAGCCAGTCCGGATGTTTTATATCTCCGATGAATCCGCTTCCGTAAGTTTGGCTAGCTCCTTCCCATGGCCTGTCTCTTGGGTTCGAAAAGCGCCAAGAGCCTGTTTGATCGGCTTGAATCCTTTAGGATATTTAGGTTGTGCTCGACCAGTCGACGGGATTCCCGCATGTCCGAAAGGTGCCAGCAAAATGTCCCAGCTTTTCTCAGAGAAATTTTCGAGTGCGCGCCTACATCAGGGTTTAATTGTGCCCCAATGGAGGCCGCCTTTGCAGGTCCATTGGGTGGACTTGAATTTGACTATTTCATCCGCTGGTTAAAAAGAGGTGGACTTGGATCTTTAATCAAGTATCACATCGCCCCTGCTCACCGTGAGCGATCACAATGAGTTCCTCGGCCGCTAGGGCTTTGGATAGTGCCTCGAGGGCTAGTGCGGCTGTCTTATTTTCGGCGCTGAGTGCTATGTTCGGATCACTAGCGAGAGTGATGATTCCGTTAGGTCCGGCATTTTAAGCTTCATGTACCCATAGTGGGGTATAGCTTGAAAATTGTGAATGCCTCTCGCCTAATAAAGCGTGATATCCGCTGCTGAACGGGGCCACTTGAAATGTGACCTCCTCGACTGTAATTGTCCGGCGAGCCTAACACTACGCCCAGCAGTGATTTTTCCCGCAGCATGCTTCCCGCTAGGGATTATTCCTCTAAAGGTTGTGCTGCTTCGCCAATGCGGTTCCAGTCTATCTCCATTTTTCGGAGGGTTTCTCAGAGATGAGGTTTAGTCCGCTGCCGCCATCCATGAGTACCTTAGTAGGCGAAAGCCATCCACTATTGGACCGAGGACCAATGCGGCCGGTGCTCGGCTGTTCGAATTTGGGTTCACACCGCTTAAAGGTAATAGCCGTGTCACCCATGGATTTATTGTTGCTACTTGGTAGACTTCGCAAGGTTGCGGAGTGTTCGCTTTTGCATGTTATTTGATGCGAAAGTCTCAAGACTGTTAACACGGCAATCGGTGTTGCTGGGCTGATTCTGCTAGAAGCAATTCGCCACTTTTGGCCACCTGCCGTAGTATCCAACATGCTTGAAGGCTATGAGTTGGAGTGGCGCCTCTGCTGCTATGAATTTTGCAGGTCCGCTTAGCCAACCCTCCAAAGACGGTTCCGCGTCTTTAGGGGTTTTTGTTTTTGATGTATAACCCAGGTGCTTGATGATGATGCACCCTTTATTTCGGACTAGGGCTGTATTCGGGCCGGATTATCCCAAAATTTACTTTCGTTTTCCAAGCACTCTCCATCGCACAAGACTTTTGTACTATGGTCACCAAGTCAGCAAAGCGTAATTTCATGACGACTTATGGCGCTTAGGATTCCCTTGTCCGCAATTATTGCGAAAAGTGAGATTTCGCCCTCCTCTCGGCAGTCCTTTATCCTGTCCATAACCAGAGGAATCGCCCAAGAATGATGTAATCGCTTCAGCGGCTCTTGCCGAATTCGGGATAGATCGCTAATGTTTGGGTGGGCGGTGGAACTTGATCCGAACCCCGCCAAAATTAAGACTTAGGGCCGAGAAGTTTCCGATCTTGGAAGTTTGGATTTTGAATACTATCCAATGAATCCAACCCGCCACCGACTTTAAGTTCAGGGCTTGATCGACATCCGCCCCTCCGCTGAATCCGCATGGAGGGATCAGAACCGGACGTAGCTAGTCCTTAAGATAGAAGAAGAATCGCCGATTGCTCCTCTATCACAGCAACATGATGGGTAGCCTAGGGAGAGTTGATCTCTCTCGATCGGTTTTAGGCCCGATCTGGTCGTAGTCTGTGGCGACTCGCAGATGCGGCGATGCGATCCAAGAGCTCGCTTACGAGGAGAGCTCGATCGATCTAACTGCTCGCAAGTTCCGAAGTTAACGTGAAGATTGGTTTCGGCGACTCGAGAAGTCATCATCGACGCTGCGGCTGAATCGGGCGGTCATAAGAAAACCACCTAGTCAAGAGTCCCACCAGTGGCCAAGGCTCCTGTGGCGATAGTATCGCCTTTTAAAGACGGATGAGGCATCCTTCCCGACGGCGACGCACGTAGGAACTCTCAATGAAAGCACCAATGTCGGTGTCAAACCGCGGATCTCGGTAGGGGGTCCCGAATCGTGCGCCTAGGCGGATGGTAACAGGAGACAAGGGACACGATGTTTTTACCCAGGTTCGGCCCTCTCGATGGAGGTAATACCTTACCCCGCTTGATTAATATTGATGATATGGGTAGTACAAGAGTGGATCTACCACGAGATCGTAGAGGCTAAACCCTAGAAGCTAGCCTATGGTATGATTGTTGTTCGCCCCACGGACTAAAACCCTCCGGTTTATATAGACACCGGATAGGGTTAGGGTTACACATAGTCGGTTACAATGGTAGGAGATCTACATATCCAGACGCCAAGCTTGCCTTCCACGCCAAGGAAAGTCCCATCCGGACACGGACGAAGTCTTCAATCTTTTATATTCATAGTCCAGAGTCCGCCAAAGATGATAGTTCGCTATCCGGACACCCCTAGTCCAGACTCCTCAGACCGCTGACCTTTACCAAGCCGCTTCCGTAGTTGACCAATACAGTTCAATCGATTGAGACAAGCAGGCGGATGTGACCGATGGATTTGAAGAAGGAACTCATTTTTTACCGATTCGCACCGCTTACCGTAAGAGCGGTATGGTTCGTAAGAGGTACTCATAATACAGATATCGCTTAATGAATTGCTCGATCGACACCAATTCAGGAAGCCTACCTATACCTCCTAAGGTTCCAGCCTACCCGCTCAACCCGCGGACCCAAAGATAAAGCAGCCCTTGACCCCGGGTCCCGATCCACTAACTCCAGACCTTCTACTTCCACTGATCCGACAAAGATCAGCCCCCATTTCATCAACTCAATCCACTCATCCTACGATTACTCAAGACACGGATAATACTCGCAAGCCTCGCGCCTTTCCCGATCACGTTGTCAACATGGGTACCTTTCATCCTTGGACTCTTGAGTCCTCACCAATCGAGCCCACGTGTTTTCTATGGCCAATAAATGTTCCATTTGGCGTTCAGTTATTTGCATAAAGTTAATGCTTGCGTAAAAGTGTTGATTATAAATAAGTATATGAACAATTTACTATACAAGCAAATCTTTCCTTGTTGTCATCGCAAGCAAGTAGGTAACGAGATTTCAATTTGAAGTAAATATAATCAATGTACGAGGCTAAAATATAGGAGGTATGAAACAAACATAATGTCAAGACATGTCAATCATGTCACGAGCCGGAATCGAACCGGCGCTTTCCAGATGCATGGTCCGGATAGATACCTATCAGATCGCGACTTTGATTTCTCAGTTCAAGAGGAGACCTCCCTACATCTGCGGGCTGGCGGTCCTGCCGGCCAGCCGACACAAAATCCAATTTGAGTT
>JAHIAM010004966.1:0-58059 GCA_021605205.1 Aegilops longissima | reverse complement strand
ATATATAGGTTAGGGTCCACTCGATATATAGCACAAGGTGCAGCAAAGGAATAGAATTGCCACTACTTCTTGGGTATTGCGATGGACCTTGTTTCAAGTTCTAAGAAGAAGAATACTAGATTGATCTAGAAGAGAGAGAAGGATATATAGTATAGATGATATATGCGGCTTGTATGTATCAATTGACGGGTTTATGTTAGAGGAGAAAAAAGTATCAAGAAGTTCTTCCACTGCTTCCAGTTGGATAAAAAGAAAGGAATAGGGATCCATACCTTTTTCTCATGACCTGAGGGCATCTTGTTGTTGGTTGCATTCCACTAGCTTGCTTTTCGTCTTGCCTTCGCCGGAGGCATAGGTTGAGCTTTAGCAATAGCAGACAGTTAGGGAACCCAAGAAAGGAGGAGTGAGCTAAAGAAGGACTATTACTACCACCAAACCCAAGGCAAAGCGAAAGAAGGTAAACTGAACCACATCTACCTATGAGTTCAGAGTGGCCAAGAGGATGAATAGGTTATTCTAATGACCATAGGAATAAGGAAGACTCGCTTTGCTTTTAAAGCGTAAAGACCGAAAAAGTTCCTTCGCTAACTTGTTGGCTTAGTGAATAGTTCTGCCTTCAAAGGAAGAAGAGACCTATTTTCCACTTTCAAAGTAGATTCTAGAAAAGCGGCCTTAATAAACAAATCGTTCTTTCCAAGGAAAGAGAGAAAGAAGTCAAAAGCGGGGATCGCTAATAATAAATTCTAACTATTGTTCAAAACTCAAAGTACCACAGATTGAATAGAATGAAATGGTTAACTAAGAACGAGAGAGTGAAAAGCGGAGTAATAAACAAGGAGTGGCTTGCTATTTATGATGACGAAGAGCTGGTACAAGCCACCTTCAGAATGACCTGCGATGAAACCAATCTACATCTACATGATTCCAAGATGGTAAAAGATATAAAGTCAAAGTGCTATGGAGCGATGGTGAACATCTCATGGAGCACGGTAATCCCGACGAGTAGGATCCAGAGGAACTCGTGCAAAAGTATCGCCTCCTTGATTGGATCGCACATGTCAACTGGCTTTTCAGAGACCTAAAAGGCGAAGCCCCTCTCCTCCTCTCAGAATTCAGAGAGGTAGGCAAACCTGAGTTTAGAGCCACCTCGATTCGGGTTGTCGAACACCAACCGGATCAGAAACCTCATCCTAAACTTACTTCGGAATAGGTTCGAGAGCATCCATTTCAATGTGTCTTTCCACAAATCTTTGGTATGCCTTTTCCTGGTCAAAATGTTTGTTTGGGAAAGCTTCTAAATCTAGGGTTCAATGTCTCCGAAAAAACCCCACAGGGCAGGATAGTAAAGAGCTGATTCTAGGAAAGCTAGGATTTCACTTTTCTCTCAGCCATCGAGTTGGAGTAGTTAACCTTCTATATGCCGTGGAAGAATACGATAAGCATTAGTTCTTGCCCTTCCAAAGGTAAGTGGCAGATCAAACTTGATCTAGTTCCACACATTGCCTTTTCCTTATATGTCACGGCAAAGTAGCTCCCTTACGGTAAAAAGGATTTGAGTGGAAGGTTGAGCGCCTTAACGCTTAGAAGTATCCTTTTCAACGGTTAGAAACCTTTCTATTCTATGACGGCTAAGTCGAGGCGCATACAACAGGTCACGAAGAGCTAGAGGATATAGAATTCTATTTACCGAACGGAAGGAAACATCGGCTCTTCCGAGATCTTATGTAAGGAATACTAGAAAAGTAGAGCAAAATATCTACAAAACTCTACAAGAAATGTCTTTCCGTAGAAGACTCTAACTCCTCATAGCATTACGTCAATCTGCAAATATCGAATGATGCTTCGACAGATTCAGTCCTCCATTCAGCTTTGAAATCGGAGACAAGGAAAACTTCATAGAAGCGCCATGGATCGATATAGAGATGCGAACCAATATCTTTTCTGGTGGGCTCAAGTACTCGCCTTTTGTGCAAGGCCTCGTGTCAAAAACTTCCAACCACGCCCTCCTACCTCGCCCATTTATGGAGATCATCTACATTTTGCTCCGTGTCGAGCTCCACCGCCCAAATGTTTTCCTTCAGAGGGCATAAAATCGCTTTCTTTACAGAGGGAGGACGGATGATTCAAGTAAGGGATGAGAGCCTACATATCACCGAGATGGGCCAAGGAAGAAAAAGCACCTACTGTTCGTTAATTGAAATTCTCTTTGCTTAGCGCCCTTGTGTTTCTAATAGAAAAGCAATGGAGATATCTGAGGAACTGTTGTTTTTCTTAGGGCAAGCTAGCAGATAGAAGTAATCTATCTGGTTAGCCAGGCGAAGCATTTAAGGTTCAAAGGTTCTGGTTTCAAGTGTTCTTCTTCATCGTTTGGCACTTCACTTTTTGTTGAGTAATCCAATGGCCTAATGACACATGCACATCTTTTGGTGCTGTCGCCTTACTTAGTGACTAGCTCAAGTGGATTTGATCACAAAAAAGACTGGCATTGGCTCTGGGTCAAATCTACAGGGGGCATGCAAATCAAATGCGAAAGAAAGGAAAACATTTCTGTTTCTTCTGCTTCAATATCGTGATACACTCAGGATGTTTACGATACCTACCCATTAATTGCTCTAACTTCTCGTGGTTCACCCCTAGCTATGCCCGCTTCTATGAAATTCCAAATTATGCTTGCAAGCTCATCGAGCTAGGCAACTCTTTGTCGATGATTTCATGCCTACCAAACAGGTACACTCTAACGATACACCCTTTAAGAAAAGAAATCCTTCTCGTATTCTGCTGCTTTTTTGATTCATTTTATCCCAATAATAGCATAGACATCATATATTTATTCTTGCAAGCTCAAGTGCTTGATTGTTGACAAATTCTTCTCTCAGCAGGGCACCTCAGGTACCTGTCTATAGTTTCCTGTCTTGAAGGGGGGCGACGCAGCTATTTTCTTTAACAACACGTCATTCAACGAAGTGTTTTCGTTATTTGGTCATCACTAAAAAGTTTATAGTGATAAAGTGAGCCTATTATATTAAGTTTAGAGGATTCTCCTAACGTGATGAGTTTAGTTTATCACTTTTAAAGATCACTGGTGGCAATGGTACTTCCTTTTATGCAACAACTCCTGTATGTACCATTTGGTAATTGGAGTTTGATAAGACCATGGATCCTTATATACAAAACATACTTGGCCAACTAAGGCCCTGCAGTCCAATGTCCGATATATTATCGTCAGCTGATGAGGTGTTTGGCAAGGGTGTGACCGTTGTTTTTGGGACAATGTTCAAGCAGGAGGCCATGAATATGTCTAGTCTCGCCATGGGGGGTGAGTTTATCTCATTGCTCCTTCCTGGTGTAAAGCCGATCACTGAGGTTTATGTCTATCAAACCGAGCTCTTGAACCCAATGTTTGGAACATCGACGTCCCTCTCCAGTCGTAATTAGGATTTGATCTATCATGAAGTTTTAGCGCCACAAAAGATCCACGGCATGTTATCTGTCGGTGCGTGACTTTGAGTTGTCGGAAAAAAAGCCGTGAGCTTAAGTAATTCCTCGCTTTAGTATAGGGTGTCCAGGAGAGCTGCTAAAGGGAAGGTGGGAAAACCCACACGAGTGAAAACCCTACTTTATTAGTCATCAATGCGATTTCTCACACTTTTGATACCTCCGAGGGGGTACACTTTAAAGCATGCAAAACATGCCTTACAGGTCATGTTGGACGAGGCTAGGCGGTGAATGCAACGCTGGAAGTTTTGTCCCGGTTCGAGAGGTTGAGCAAGCCAACCAATTCGATGTTTTGAATGGCCAAAGAATAGGTGTTTACTCCTCTTACCAATTGAGGTTTCGCACAACTTTTTGACTAGGGCTTGAAAGGTTGTAGTTTCACGAGGAACCCATAAAGCGACTTGTTTTACCTATGGGATGTGAAGATTGGCTCAGACCGACTCAGATTGATTTAAGAACAAAGGATGAAAGAAATCCATTTATGAGAGACCATATTTCTGTTGTTTCGTACAACTCAAGATCAGTTAAGGAAATAGGGAATAACAATAGTGGAAGAATAGAAATAGCATGACCCTTGCTTGCGACTTCTTTCTTCTATATCTACAGAGATGACCAGGAAGCAAATGAGAAAGGGACTTCTTTTTTACTACGGTCAAACTATGATCAAACTCTCTAATCTTACTTCCATGTGAAAGACCGCCCTAGGCGTGAGTACAAATGTGTCGAGATTTAATGCTTCTTAAGCGGAATAAATGGTATGACACGACCTCTTTTTGCTCCATATAAACGAATTTGAAAAGGAAGAAGGCTTTAGCTCCTTCCATTGTCTTGGGTCAAGATCAAGCGTGAACTTCTCCCTCGCCTAAGGTTGGGTTGTGGATAACAGATTTCCCCTGGGTCGGATCTTCCCAAGTATAACACGATCCATGAGCGATATCAATGCAGTGATAGTCCTTACTATTGATTCTGTCTTTGGTAAGATGACAACGCCTAAAAGGTTTGTTTAAGAAAGCAATCATATCCCGTCCCCAAGTGCGGTATGGACCCCAAAGAGTTATATAAGTAGGAAAATGGGAAGAATTGAGGCACCTCTGAGTAATAGGTCAGCTTATGATTTTAGGCATGGTTATCGAGGGATCGTCCCTACCTATCCGCCAAGATCGGATCAGATGGTTTTGAGAGGAAGGCTGGTGGCATATAAAGAGAGGGCGACAGTAACATCTGCATTCCCTTTCTTTGACCGAGAGAAAGATAAAGCAAAAAAGACTTGACTGAAATTCCATTCGCTTTTTTCCTTCCCGAGATATGGAATGTCATTAAATTAAGTAGATAAGATGCCAAATATAGGCAGGAGTTATTTCGCCAAGCAAAGCTTTGTGTTCAAGGTAAAGAAAGACAAGAAGTTTATTAAAAATAGTGCCACGCAGAAGCACCTCCGTGTCACTCGATCCAAACCCGCACATCTTTCTTTCTATACTAAATGAGTTCGACCTTTTTTCAAAATAGAAATGAAAAGGAATTTAGGAATAGTGCGGGTGCGACGGAACGAATCAAGTGAAACGAGTCCCCTTATGACATTTTTTCATCCAAGCAAGGCGCGTTGCATGGGATTCATCAACAAAGGGATAGGGATAAGGGGCCGCACGCCCAAGACAGCCTTTCATCTCAAGTCGCCATGGAACCCCATCTTCCAATTCCTCTTCAGAGATCGTTGACTCACTTGCCTTATTTTGAGGAGACTTCAAGCCAAAACAAGACAATGGGCAGTCACCAGATCTTCTTTATGGAGGTGGGACCGGGACCTCCTCAAAGAAGATCGCTATATAGAATGCTTGCGCACAAAGGCCACACACACTTCTCCCCGACCACCAAAAGCTCCCTATGACCCTTTATACGGAGTATTCAAAGTTCCTCACGCTGTCAAGCAAGACTTTGATCTCGATTTGCGAGAGCAAACACAACTTCGCCATCCAGCCAAGTATCTTTATTGAATTGTGACCCTATCTAGCGCTTAAAAATCTTTCTTCTTTCTCCGTCACTAGATTCCGGTTAAAACGCTTGGTCCACCCATGCTTTTCCTCTCTAAGGGAGTCCTGGACTAGGGGGTGTCCGGATAGCCGAACTATCATCACGGCCGGACTCCAAGACTATGAAGATACAAGATTGAAGACTTCGTCCCGTGTCCGGATGGGACTTTCCTTGGCGTGGAAGGCAAGCTTGGCGATACGGATATGTAGATCTCCTACCTTTGTAACCGACTCTGTGTAACCCTAACCTATCCGGTGTCTATATAAACCGGAGGGTTTTAGTCCGTAGGACAGAACAACAATCATACCATAGGCTAGCTTCTAGGGTTTAGCCTCCTTGATCTCGTGGTAGATCTACTCTTGTACTACCCATATCATCAATATTAATCAAGCAGGAGTAGGGTATTACCTCCATCGAGAGGGCCCAACCTGGGTAAAACATCGTGTCCCTTGTCTCCTGTTACCATCCGCCTAGACGCACAGATTCGGGACCCCTACCCGAGATCCGCCGGTTTTGATACCGACATTGGTGCTTTCATTGAGAGTTCCTCCGTGTCGTCACCGATAGGCCTGATGGCTCCTTCGATCATCAACAATGACGCGTCCAGGTGAGACTTTTCTCCCGGACAGATCTTCGTGTTCGACGGCTTTTCACTGCGGGCCAATTCACTTGGCCATCCGGAGCAGATCGAAGCTACGCCCCTCGCCATCACGCCGACGGAAGTTTGAACTATACGGCTGATATCCGCGGAGACTTGATCTTCGACGGATTCAACCGCAGCCAAGCGTGCCGCCTTTGTCTCGGTGGGCATGATCTAGCTCTGCAGACGAACAAAGGCCACGAGGCCGCACCAAAGACCCACTCCGACCCTTAATCCGGGCGGATTCCCGATCGAGGACGAGTGGTTGGACACCGCTCGGGGCTACGATCTCTACGGCGATTGAGCGAACTCCATCCTGTCCTTGCGAAGACCTCGACTCTGTGGCGCGGACTCCTCTCGGACTCAACCCTCCGCGCCCTCAATCGAATCCGATTGGGCGCCGGTCATGGGGTTCATCTGCGCGGACATCTTTCAAGACTTCGCCCTTTGGCGACATCCTGAATTCACTAAAGTCTCTCTTTATCCGGAGAGCCCTGGCCGGACTACGGTCAGGAAGGTTGGGATGCGGACGACGAAGAAATTCAATGCCCACCCACCACCCACTTCGTAACCACCATCGAAAGCTTACTCGACGTGCTCGATTTCGACTCCGAAGACATCGACGGTATGGACGATGATGTAGGAGACAACAATGAACCAGCACCTATAGGATGCTGGACAACCACCTCATCTCATGATGTATACATGGTGGATACACCTAAAGGAAATGAAGACGAGGAACAACGGGCGCTCGAAGGATAAATCCTCAAAAGCAGTCCAAACGGCAGCGTAACGCCGACCAAGTCCCGCCTCACAGAGACCCAGCCATAGAGCAGGCGAACCGGTGGACGACGAACACGCTATCGAGCAATCATCCGCACAAGACAACATGGATAAACAACCCATCCCCGGTGAAGAAAACAGTCCGGACGATCTTACGCCGGACAAATTGTTGGAGCAAAATAACCTCCAGAAAAGGCTCGTCGCCACTACGCGTAGCCTGAAAAAGCAGAAGCGGAAGCTCAAAACAGCGGAAGATGCACTCAGGATTAGATGGAGCAAAGTATTCAACACCGCCCCAAATACGGCGACAGTCGCCGAACAAAGAGCTACCCAAAAAGAAAGCTACTGCCCGAATTTTACGAGGAGGCCTTAGAGCCCCCACAATCAAAAAATAAGAAGGCCACCTGGTCGGATGGACGACCCCACGGCAAAAAGAGAGCGGCAAATGGCGCCGCACACAAGCTAGTATGCGATCCGCATAAGGATTCACATCAAAAGGATGGCCCAGTTAGGTCCATCTATTGGCCAAGAAAGCAAGCTCTTCAAAGCAATGCAACAGGCCCAAAATCAGAACATCACGGCACACCCAAATATAGGGGCGCCGCACATCCCCTATGTTTCACCGATGAGGTGCTGGATCATGAATTTCCAACGGGATTCAAACCCGTAAACATTGTAACATCCCAAATTTCCTATTTGGAATGTTTTACAATTATAGCTAAGCATCCTATGCATCCTGTTTGAATTTGATTGCCATTTGAATTTTCAGAGCAAGTTGAGTTTTGAATTTGAATTGCAAACTTTGGCATGTGGGAAACAATTCAAAAACTAAGCCTGATAAATACTTGATCAAAAGTATGAGAGGAGCAAACATGACACTCCAAAAATATCAGAGGAAACAATGCCAAAAGATTTGGAATTCAAATCTGAATTTTATTTGAATTTGAAAAACTAGATTTTTATGAAGTTTGGATTTTGCCTTTGGAAAAATGTTCAAATGAAAGGAATATTCCCTGATCATTTTGGTATATATATACCCTATATAAATTATTTATAGTTTAGGTTTTATTTTGTTTTTGTTTTAATTAAAAAATAAAAAAAAAACCCGGGGGCGCCACCGAGCCACCCAGTGCCCAGCCAGCGCCGCCTCACCCCTCACCCCAGCAGAAGCCCAAATGAGCCAGCCTAATCCAGCCAGCCCAGAGCCAGCCAGCCAGCCCAGCCACCCGCCCCCCTCGCCCGAAACCCCAGGCTTGGCCGACCAGCCGAACCCTCCCTCTCTCTCATCATCGACCCGGGCCCGCCCGTCTTCCTTCCCCTCGCCCACGCCACGAGCTCGCTGAGATCCACCGGATCCCGAAGGATCCGGATTCCCGACGCCCGATCCCTTCCGAGGCAAGCCCGACCCCGGCTATAAAGCCGAGGCTCCGCACCGCATTCCCCCCCTAGCGACGCCGACCCCTCTCCTTCTCCTCCCGAGCTCACCGGACCACCGAACCCCTCCCGCCAAAAGTCGCCACGACGCCACCTCGTCCACCCGACCCTCCCAACACCACCAACCTCCTCCCGACCTCGTCTCAGACTCCCAACGACTCATGGGAGCTCGCCACGTCCGGACGCCTCGAGCACTCTCCGCCCGCCCACCCGTCGTCCAAGTCCGGTTTTATTTTTAGGCCCGTTCTTTTAGTTAAACCCTAGAGCCCGTTTAGCCTATCTAACGACATACAGGCACAGCTTTAGACCCATTAGGCCTTTTTCTTTTTATTTTGATTTTCTGTTTTAGCGAATTGTTTCAAATTTCAAAATGTATATCTTTTATTCTGTTTATTATTTTTGAGTGATTCTTTTTTGTTGGATTGCAAATTTTATGTAGTTTCTGAAAATATATATTTAGCTATGTTAAAAATATTTAAAAATGCTTTAATATTGTTTTAGTCAGAATAGCAAATCTGCTATAACTTTAGTTAGAAAATTATTTTGCATGATTGTTTTTGCCATCACTTTATTTTGATATTGTCAAACCCTAGAAATAAATTTGGGTATTTTAGGATTAATAAATAATTAATTTTGACAGAATCCAATTAATCCTAATTAATTAACTAGTTCCTGTTTTCCTAATTAATTAATTAGTAAATTAATTTATTTTTAACTTGTGATTAGTTATTCTAGGTTAGTTTCTGTCACTCCATTAGATGAACTTTTATTTATAATTAATAAAAGTTTTAAATTAATTTTCTTAATAGAAATTAGATTAGGCCTAAAATGAGTTTTATAATAGCTTTTAATTAATTCTTTTTGCTCCTAGTTATTTAGTGAATCCTTTTCTGTTAAGTTAACCTAAAACCATGATTAGGTTATATTAAGGAATTTTGTTATATAAAACTATTTTTGCTATTGTTTGGTGTAGGGAAAACTTTGAATTGGTTTCTTTGAGTTTTTCTTTGGATTTGGTTTTGATTGTTTTGTTGTGCTATGCTACCATTGTTATCTTGTGTGATCCTCTTGCTTTATGCTTATTGTGTTATTGTTTGTCTCGGTAGAGTTTCCGGAGTCTAAGCTTGCTACTCGACTCTTTAGCTTACGAGGATCATCGGCAAGGCAAGTTTTGATCATGTTATTTCTATACCTATGTTTTTGTGCATTAGTAGTTGTCACCACCCACCATTGCATGCAGTAGTGAAATCTTGAAGTCATTAAACTTGAGTAGTATCATGTGGTAGGATGAACCAATCCCTTGTTACCATGACCCCGGACGTAGTAGTTATTTTGCTATGCTCGTAGACGGATTAGGGATGAGTGAAATTTATAAGCAAGATGTGAGAGTCAATGATGATGACAACCCATGGACTACAATGATCAAGATGGACTTGGAAAATCACTCTGGGTGGAGGACGGTTGACGGGCACCTGGAGCACCAGTGGTGGCGGGATGCATGGAGAAGCGCCATGACATCCTGCGAAAGCTTCACCCAGCCACGAAGAGAAGGATGGATGCCCCATGACCGAAGCTTACATGCAGCCGCAAGCCATTATGGGCTCGGCTGGGTTGACCCTAGTAGTGACGCTGGCTGGACGGTACTACGAGAAGTAGACGAACGGTAGGATTGGATGGGTACCGCGGTGGCGGAAGAACTCTTTGGAAGACCTGTTTCATTCGTCCGCCTTCAAACACCATGAAGTGCTAAGACTTTAAAGGAGGAATGATTCTTGCGGGAAAGTCATAAACCTCTGCAGAGTGTTATAACCTAATCGATTAGCCGTGTCCCGATTCACGGACATTTGAGCCTCTGGACCTTAGAAGTATTCGGATATCTCAACACTAAAATTATTGGATTAATTTGATGGGTTTATGACTTAATAATAATTTGGGAGCGAGATATTGGTTGGCGGAACCATCTCAATAACTACCAACAATTTGTAGTAATTTGCAAATAAGTCCATTTGTAGTAGGATAAAATTGGCTTTTCGCAAAATGATGAAACTTAGAGCTCCACAGCCAAAATGCATATAGAGTTAGTAACTTTATTATTGTTATTCTTCATGACTTGCCACTTATTCCAAAAGCTGACCTACATGGCTGCAACGTATTATGTTGCGAGATATATTCGATCAGAGTGAGGCTACGCTCCGCGCTTGGCGATTGCCCTTTGGAGTCGGATGGACTCGCTTATCTTCGACGCTTCATGACACTTTTAGTTTATTTCTCATGAGTTGGCCTTGAGCGAATTTATTCCTTGTAATAAAGACTCTATATGAGAATCGTTTAATGATATTCAGGTGTGATTGAACTTTGATTACTTTATCGATGTCTTGTGAGTACCAAAGATGATCTTGGGATGGTACAGACCACGTAGATTTGACCGATTTTGGGTCAGGTCGCTATGAGAGATGGTATCGAGCAACACCGCCAATAATCCACCGCCTCCACCACCACCCAATCGTGGACAACTTGACTCGATTTCTGAGGTTGAATCCGCCAGTGTTCTCTAGTAGCACCGCGATTGTGGTGACGGTCGCTCCGCAAGATTGGAAGAGAGCTAGTCACCGTTGGATGCACTGATGCTGAGAAGGTGCGCTTTGCCGCGCATCAATTGGATGGACCTGCAGCTTCTTGGTGGGAGAATTACACCGCCACTTTTCCCTTGGGTGGCATCACTTGGGATCAATTCCAGCAGGCCTTTCGCACTGCTCATGTCTCATCTGGAGCCATGAGTCTGAAGAAGCGTGAGTTCCGCAACTTACGCCAGGAAATCGTACTGTGGCACAATTACGTGGAGGAATTCAGCAAGCTTGCTCGCTATGCCCCTGATGATGTGGCCACTGATGCCGCCAAGCAGGAGAAGTTCCTTGAGGGACTCAATGATGAATTGAGCATGCAGCTTATTGTGGCTACTTTCAACAACTACCGGGAGCTGGTAGACAAGGCCACCATCCCGGAAGGCAAGCAGCAGAGATAGAAGCATAGCGGAAGTACAGCCAGGGAAGCACAACTCAGAGCTCAGCGAAGCCCCGCTATGCACCGTGCTCAGAGGGCACACCCATCACAACCATGGAGGTCATAACCATGGTGGAAATGGAAACAACCGCAGCCAGACAACAAGTCAGGCCATGGCAATGGCAATGGCAATGGTAATGGCAATCAGCACCGTTCTGCCCGGCTCCGAAGGATCTGAGCCACATCACCGCTTCAAGTGCCGAAGAGGCGGGCACTACGCCACCGACTGCCCGGAGGCTGCAAGCGGAAGAGCGGAATGGCAATGGAGGCTCAGCGAAGAAGCCCAATCCTTTCCTCGTGCTCAAGTGAATCACATCGGCGTGGAGAACGCCTATGATCAGCCGAACAATGTGGTTGGTAAGTTTTATTGAATTCACGTTCAGTTTTGGTTCTCTTTGATTACGGTGCAACGCATTCATTCATATCAAGGGTAGTTGTGGATAAGTACGGATTACGACTAGAACCCTTAGAAGCCCCTCGCGTCGGTTCGCAGGAGGAGAAATGATGGCGGATTAAGCTGTCCTGCAAACCTCAACATCGGGAACCACAAATTTCCGTAGAACTCATAGTGTTGGAAACTCAGACCTTGGATGTAATCCTAGGCATGGATTGGTTGTCAAAGTATGAAGGAAACATTGACGTGCCAAGAAGTCTATTCTGCTCACCACCCGGAGCGTAAGAGGATCAAGTATGTGGCCAGCACAGCCAGATGAAGAATCAGTGCATTCCCTCACGGAGTTGTTCAGAGGAGGTGCCAGAGGTGCAAGAATTTCCCGATGTGTTCCGGAGGAATTACCAGAATGCCACGGACAGGGACATTGAATTTCTGATCGAGTTATTGCCCTAAGACAGCCCCAATATCCAAGAGACCTTATCGGATGCCACCGAATGAGTTGAAAGAGATCAAGGATCAAATAAATGAGTTATTGGAGAAAGGATATATTAGTCCAAGCTCATCACCTTGGGGAGCCCCAGTTCTTTTGGTAGAGAAGAAGGATGGAAGCTTGAGGATGGTTGTGGATTATCGAGCATTGAACGAAGTAACCATCAAGAACAAGTACCCTCTGCCGATGATCAATGACTTGTTTGATCAGCTTGTTGGAGCCAAGGTATTCTCTAAGATCGATCTTGATCGAGGTATCATCGATTGAAAATTCGTGAAAAGGATATACCCAAAACAGCATTCACCACGTGTATGGTTTATATGAGTATACCGTCATGTCATTTGGATTGACTAATGCTCCTGCATACTTCATGAATTTGATGAACAAGGTGTTCATGGAATATTTGGACAAGTTTGTCGTGGTGTTCATCGATGACATATTGATATTCTCCAATAGCGAGGAAGAGCATAAGGAACATTTGCGTCTAGTTCTGGAGAAACTTCGAGAACATCAGCTGTATGCCAAGTTCAGAAAATGTGAATTTTGGCTAAAGGAAGTTGGATTCCTCGGACATGTTATTTCAGAGAAGGAATAGCAGTTGATCCCGCCAAGGTTGAATCACCACCGATTGGCGATCACCCACCTCGACCAAGGAGATCCGCAGCTTTCTCGGACTCGCAGGATATTATCGGAGGTTCATTGAGAACTTCTCGAAGATTGCCAAGCCCATGACTGAGCTGTTGAAGAAGGAAGCCAAGTATGTTTGGACCGAGGAATGTGAAGCCAGTTTTCAGGAGTTGAAGAAACGGTTGGTCACAGCTCCGGTGTTGATATTGCGGACATACATAAGGAATACCAGGTCTATTAGACGCTTCTCGTCAAGGACTCGGAGGAGTATTAATGCAGGAAGGCAAGGTTGTAGCTTATGCCTCCATACAGCTCTGCCTCATGAGATGAATTATGCCACGCATGATTTGGAGTTAGCAGTATAGTGCATGCACTCAAGACACAGAGACATTTCCTCATTGGAAATCGTTGTGATGTCTATACGGATCACAAGAGTCTGAAGTATATCTTCACGCAGAAGAATTGAACCTCAAGCGAGGAGATGGCTAGAGTTGATAAAGGACTACGACATGAGATTGCATTACCACCCCGGTAAAGCCAATGTTGTAGCAGATGCTTTGAGCCGTAAGAGTTATGTGAATACTCTTACCGCAGGAGGATTACCCCAGGAGTTGGTCGATGACCTCAGAGATCTCCGACTGGAGATAGTTCCGAAAGGATTTGTCGCAACTCTGGAAGTTCAGTCCACCTTGACCGAAAGGATTCGTGAAGCCCGTAAGTCGGACAAGGAAATCGATGAGATTAAGCAAAAGATGGAGGAAGGAAAAGCTAAAGGATTCCGAAGGATGAACATGGAACTATATGGTTTGAGGATCGATTTATGTGCCCAATGATCCCGAGCTCAGAAGCTAATTCTTCAGAGGCTCATGATTCACCAGACTCGATTCACCCCGCAACACCAAAATGTACCTGGATTTGAAGCAAAGTTTACGGTGGACAGGTATGAAGAAGGACATTGCCGAGTACGTAGCAGTATGCGATGTTTGCCAACGTAAAGGCGAACATCGAAGCCAGCAGGGTTACTTCAACCTTTGCCGATTCCCGATTGGAAATGGGAGAAACTTGGTATGGATTTCATCACAGGATTACCGGACCCGCTCAGGTTATGATTCTATCTGGGTAGTAGTTGATCGTTTGACTAAGGTAGCTCACTTCATTCCGTGAAGACTACCTATACCAGTGCCAAGTTGGCCAAGATATACATGACCAGGATCGATGTCTGCATGGAGTTCCGAGGAAAATCGTGTCGATAGAGGAACGCAGTTTACCTCAAAGTTTTGGAAGCAATTGCATGAAACTTTGGGTACGAGGCTGGAATTCAAGACAGCTTTTCATCCGCAGCGGATGGATGCACCGAGAGAGTCAATCAGATTCTGGAGGACATGTTGAGAGCTTGTGTGCTAGACTATGGGTCTAGCTGGGATGATAATTTGCCGTCTGCAGAGTTCTCATACAACAACAGCTTATCAATCCGGTTTGAAGATGGCCTCTTCAAGCTCTATACGGAAGGAGGTGCGAACACCATTGTTTGTGGGATAGTGTTGGAGATCGATCACTTTTGGTTCCGATCTTATCAAGGATTCGAAGAGAAAGTCAAGCTAATTCGAGACCGCTCAAGATAGCACAGTCCACGACAGTAAGAGTTATGCCGACAAGAAGCGCAAGGAAGTGACTTATGAAGTAGGAGACCGAGTATATCTTCGTGTGTCTCACTTCGTGGGATCAAGAGGTTTGGAGTCAAGGAAAGTTAGCACCCGATTCATTGGCCCTACAAAATCCTCGAACGTCGTGGAGAAGTTGCATACAAGTTGGAATTGCGGAAGGATTGTCCGGAGTTCATGATGTTTTCCACGTTTCTCGGTTGAAGAAGTGCCATGCCGACATGGCCGATGTTCCGTTGAGAGACACAAAGTGCCCTAGAGGCCATACAGCTTGACGGTGATTTGACTTACAAAGAGAAACCCGTCAAAATTCTCGAGACTGCAAGCAGAGTCACCCGCAGCAAAGTCATCAAGTTTTGCAAGGTGCTTTGTGAGTCACCACACCGAGGAAGAAGCCACACAGGGAACGCGAAGAAGATCTTCGTCGAGACCATCCGCACCTATTTGTTAGCCAGCCCGAATCTCGAGGGCGAGATTCATCTTAAGGTGGGTAGGTTTGTAACATCCCAAATTTCCTATTTGGAATGTTTTACAATTATAGCTAAGCATCCTATGCATCCTGTTTGAATTTGATTGCCATTTGAATTTTCGAGCAAGTTGAGTTTTGAATTTGAATTGCAAACTTTGGCATGTGGGAAACAATTCAAAAACTAAGCCCGATAAATACTTGATCAAAAGTATGAGAGGAGCAAACATGACACTCCAAAAATATCGGAGGAAACAATGCCAAAAGATTTGGAATTCAAATCTGAATTTTATTTGAATTTGAAAAAATAGATTTTTATGAAGTTTGATTTTGCCTTTGGAAAATGTTCAAATGAAAGGAATATTCCCTGATCATTTTGGTATATATATACCCTATATAAATTATTTATAGTTTAGGTTTTATTTTTGTTTTTGTTTTAATTAAAAAATAAAAAAAAAACCAGGGCGCCAGCCAGCCACCCAGCCCAGCCAGCCGCCTCACCCTCAAATTTCACAAGAAGCCCAAATGAGCCGCCCAACTGGCCAGCCCAGCCCAGCCAGCCAGCCAGCTCACCCGCCCCCCCTCGCTGAAACCCCGAGGCTTGGTCGACCGACCAACCCTCCCTCTCTCTCTCATCACCCATGGGCCCGCCCGTCTTCCTTCCCCTCGCCACGCCACGAGCTCATGGAGATCCACGGATCCCAAGGATCCGGATTCCCGACGCCCGATCCCTTCCGAGGCAAGCCCGACCCCGGCTATAAAGCCGAGGCTCCGCACCCCATTCCCCCGACGCCGGACCCCTCTCCTTCTCCTCCCGAGCTCACCGACCACCGAACCTCCCCCCGCCAAAGTCGCCACGACGCCACCACAGTCCACCCCGACCTCCCAACACCACGAACCCCTCCCGACCTCGTCCAGAGCTCCCGACGACTCACGGGAGCTCGCCCGACGTCCGGACGCCTCGAGCACTCTCGCCCGCCGCCGCCACCGTCAGTCCCAGTAAGCCCCCCGATCCCTCCACCGCTCGATCCTAGATCTAGGGTTAGGATTAGAAGCCCCAGGGGTAGGTTTTAGTTAGAAAACCGCCGGCCCGATCGGTTTTATTTTTAGTTTAGGTTTTATTTTTAGGCCGGTTCTTTTAGTTAAACCCTAGAGCCCGCTTAGCCTATCTAACATACAGTATACAGCTTTAGGCCCATTAGGCCTTTTCTTTTTATTTTGATTTTCTGTTTTAGCGAATTGTTTCAAATTTCAAAATGTATATCTTTTATTATGTTTAATATTTTGAGTGATTCTTTTTTGTTGGATTGCAAATTTTATGTAGTTTCTGAAAAATATATATTTAGCTATGTTAAAATATTTAAAATGCTTTAATATTGTTTTAGTCAGAATAGCAAATCTGCTATAACTTTAGTTAAAAAATTATTTTTGCATGATTCTTTTGCCATCACTTTATTTTGATATTGTCAAACCCTAGAAATTAATTTGGGTATTTTAGGATTAATAAATAATTAATTTTGACAGAATCCAATTAATCCTAATTAATTAACTAGTTCCTGTTTTCCTAATTAATTAATTAGTAAATTAATTTATTTTAACTTGTGATTAGTTATTCTAGGTTAGTTTCTGTCACTCCATTAGATGAACTTTTATTTATAATTAATAAAAGTTTTAAATTAATTTTCTTAATAGAAATTGGATTAGGCCTAAAATGAGTTTTATAATAGCTTTTTAATTAATTCTTTTTGCTCCTAGTTATTTAGTGAATCCTTTTCTGTTAAGTTAACCTAAAACCATGATTAGGTTATATTAAGGAATTTTTGTTATATAAAAACTATTTTTGCTATTGTTTGGTGTAGGGAAAAACTTTGAATTGGTTTCTTTGAGTTTTTCTTTTGGATTTGGTTTTGATTGTTTTGTTGTGCTATGTTACCATTGTTATCTTGTGTGATCCTCTTGCTTTATGCTTATTGTGTTATTGTTTGTCTCGGTAGAGTTTCCGGAGTGCGAAGCTTGCTACTACGACTCTTTAGCTTACGAGGATCATCAGCAAGGCAAGTTTTGATCATGTTATTTCTATACCTATGTTTTTGTGCATTAGTAGTTGTCACCACCCCACCATTGCATGCAGTAGTGAAATCTTGAAGTCATTAAACTTGAGTAGTATCATGTGGTAGGATGAACCAATCCCCTTGTTACCATGACCCCGGGACGTAGTAGTTATTTTGCTATGCTCGTAGACGGGATTTGGGATGAGTGAAATTTATAAGCAAGATGTGAGAGTCAATGATGATGACAACCCATGGACTACAATGATCAAGATGGACTTCAAAAATCACTCTTGGGTGGAGGATTTGTTGACGGGCACCTGGAGCACCCAAGGTGGCGGGATGCATGGAGAAGCGCCATGACATCCTGCGGAAAGCTTCACCCAGCCACGAAGAGAAGGATGGATGCCCCATGACCGAAGCTTACATGCAGCCGCAAGCCATTATGGGCTCTGGCTGGGTTGACCCTAGTAGTGACGCTGGCTGGGCGGTACTACGAGAAGTAGACGAACGGTAGGATTGGATGGGTACGGCGGTGGCGTAAGAACTCTTTGGAAGACCTGTTTATCTGGTCCCGTCTTCAAACACCATGAAGTGCGAAGACTTTAAAGGAGGGAATGATTCTTGGGAAAGTCGCAAACCTCTGCAGAGTGTTATAACCTAATCAATTAGCCGTGTCCCGATTCACGGACATTTGAGCCTCTGGACCTTGGAAGTATTCGGATATCTCAACACTAAAATTATTGGATTAATTTGATGGGTTTATGACTTAATAATAATTTGGGAACGAGATATTGGTTGGCGGAACCATCTCAATAACTACCAACAATTTGTAGTAATTTGCAAATAAGTCCACTGTAGTAGGATAAAATTGGCTTTTCGCAAAATGATGAAACTTAGAGCTCCACAGCCAAAATGCATATAGAGTTAGTAACTTTATTATTGTTATTCTTCATGACTTGCCGCTTATTCCAAAAGCTGACCTACATGGCTGCAACGTATTATGTTGCGAGAGATATATCGATCGGAGTGAGGCTACGCTCCGCGCTTGGCGATTGCCCTTTGAGTCGGATGGACTCGCTTATCTTCGACGCTCAAAGCACTTTTAGTTTATTTCTCATGAGTTGGCCTTGAGCCAATTTATTCCTTGTAATAAAGACTCTATATGAGAATCGTTTAATGATATTCAGGTGTGATTGAACTTTGATTACTTTATCGATGTACTGTGAGTACCAAATGATCTTGGGATGGTATGCATACGTAGATTTGACCGATTTTGGGTCAGGTCGCTACAAACATAGAGGCATACGACGGAACAACAGACCACAGAGTCTGGATTGAGGATTATATCCTCCACATACACATGGCTAGAGGAGATGATCTCCACGCAATAAAATACTTACCCCTAAAACTCAAATGGCCAGCTCAGCATTGGCTTAAAAGCCTCCCCGAAAATACCATTGGAAGCTGGGAGGAGCTCGAGGATGCGTTTCGGGAAAATTTTCAGGGGACCTATGTCCGCCCTCCGGATGCAGACTGATAGAGGCAAAGGTGTCCCGTCTTTCGATGAGATGTGGTTTTCGCTTGGGAGGAAGTCGACTTTGACGATCCGACTACTTAACGTGCGAGGACGTCGCGCCTTAGCAATCGCTAAACCAACTCCGAGAGGTTATTGACCACGCCGAGCACGATCAACCTGACCACGAGGGTCTGCTTCCTGCGAGCAAACGAAGAACAAGCAAGACACTGAGATTACAATCTGGATATTGCGAATATAAGATGAAAGCTTTATTGATCAAGGTGGGGTTCTGTGGCGCTTTGTCCGGTCGTTGAACACAAACGAAATGCACGCCAAGTTGCAGCTATGGCGAACTTTTAATCTAAACAAAACCCAAGGTCTAAACGGTGCCCTAAGGGCTGTATATATGGAGGAAGAGGGGGGATTTCGTGGCCCTTGGTGGAGGGGTCCAAATCAACCCTAACTCTTGTTTCCCACACATACGGACTCTAAAAACAGCCTATACTTAAGTATTTCGAAATTACATGGGCCTGGCCCAATAATAAGGTGACGCAGCACCTAGAATAGCCTATGGACGAATATTATGAAGTGGCATCTTGTATATTTCGTCCAAGGCCTCATGCACTCATTAGGGTGGCTTCAAAGTCCTGGAATCATCACTTGTAACTCCGTTCTTGTTCCCCTTAGCATGCCAACATCTCCATGCTTGAACTTGCTCCAAGGTTCATCTTTCTTGTCCATGGTAGGCCCTTCATTTGTAAGCAAAACAAATGTATCCAATTTAGGCAGCATCATATTCTCATGAACATTGGAATCGGTACCAAGAAACGAAAGTACCGATAATTCAATTGGCGTCTGTGAGCTCTAGTAATTGGTCCAAGATGTATAGCAGCAGGGGTTGTGGGTGTAACAATGGTATTGATGTCCTCATCATCCTCCCTTCTTGAAATGAAGTCGTCCTCGATTGAAGCTCATCTTCCTCACCCAAATAAGGCTTCAAATCTGCAATGTTAAAAGTGGGACTAACCCCAAAATCTGCAGGCAGCTCAAGTTTATATGCATTATCATTTATTTTCTCTAACACCTTAAATGGACCATCAACACGTGGCATTAGCTTTGATTTGCGCAAATTAGGAAACCTATCCTTACGCAAATGTAACCAAACAAGATCTCCAGGTGCAAAGACAACATGTTTTCTACCCTTATCTCTAGCAAGTTTATATTTAGCATTCATACGCTCAATGTTTTCCTTAGTTATCTCATGCATTTTTAAAATCAATTCAGCACGTTCTTTAGCATCAAAATTAACCTTCTCCGAAGATGGAAGAGGCAACAAATCAATAGGTGCACGAGGTAGGAAGCCATACACAATTTCAAAAGGGCACATCTTAGTAGTAGAATGCAATGAACGATTATAAGCAAATTCAATATGAGGCAAGCATTCTTCCCACATTTTCTTATTATTCTTCAAAACAGCCCTAAGCATAGTAGACAATGTTCTATTGACTACTTCAGTTTGTCCATCAGTTTGGGGGTGACAAGTAGTACTAAAAAGCAGTTTAGTCCCCAACTTAGCCCATAAACATCTCCAAAAGTGGCTAAGAAATTTAGTATCACGATCTGAAACAATAGTATTTGGCACACCATGCAAGCGAATAATTTCACGAAAGAACAAATCAGCAAAATTAACAGATCATCGCTTTTATGACATGGTATAAAGTGTGCCATTTTAGAATCTATCCACGACAACAAATATGTTATCCTCCCTTCTTTGTTCGAGGTAAACCTAAAACAAAGTCCATAGATATATCCTCCCAAGGAACACTAGGCACAGGCAAAGGCATATATAAACCATGAGGATTGAGTCGTGACTTAGCTTTTTGACATGTAGTGCAGCGAGCAACAAAACGCTCAACATCCGTCTCATCTTTGGCCAAAAGAAATGTGTAGCAAGTATATCCTCCGTCTTCTTGACGCCAAAGTGTCCCATTAATCCTCCTCCATCGCCTCCTGCAACAACAAAAGACGAACAGAGCTAGCAGGAATGCATAGCTTGTTAGCACGGAACACAAAACCGTCATTAATAACGAACTTGTTCCATGTTCTTCCTTCTTTACAATTCTGCATTACATCTGTAAAATCAGCATCATGCACATATTGATCTTTGATGGTCTCCAAACCAAATATTTTGAAGTCAAGTTGTGAAAGCATAGTATAGCGACGAGACAAAGCATCAGCAATAACATTTTCTTTACCCTTCTTGTGTTTAATGACATAAGGGAAAGTCTCAATGAATTCAACCCATTTAGCATGTCTACGATTCAGTTTAGCTTGACTTCTAATATGTTTCAAAGATTCATGATCGAATGTATAACAAATTCTTTGGGCCATAAATAATGTTGCCATGTCTCTAAAGTCCTAACAAGAGCATATAATTCTTTGTCATAAGTAGAATAGTTCAGACTAGGCCCACTCAATTTTTCAGAAAAGTATGCAACAGGTTTGCCATCTTGTAATAACACACCTCCTAATCCAATTCCACTAGCATCACATTCAAGCTCAAAAGTCTTATTAAAGTCGAAGTTGGAGTAAAGGAGCATGTGTCAACTTATCTTTCAATACCGTGAAGGCTTCTTCCATGCGGTACCCCAAACAAAAGGCACATCCTTCTTTGTAAGCTCATTGAGAGGTGCAGCAATGGTGCTAAAGTCTCTCAAAACGCCTATAGAAACCAGCGAGTCCAAGAAAACTCCTCACTTGTGTGACTGCTTTGGGCTGCGGCCAACTCTCAATAGCTTCAATCTTGGCTTTATCAACTTCAATTCCTGTGGAGTAACAACATAGCCAAGAAAAGATACTGGTCGGTGCAAAAGGTGCACTTCCCAAGGTTACCAAACAAACGTGCATCACGTAGAGCATTAAAAACAGCACGTAAATGTTCCAAATGTTCTTCCAAAGATTTGCTATAAATCAGTATACCATCAAAGTAAACTACCACAAATCGTCCAATGAAAACACGTAAAACTTCGCTCATTAATCTCATGAAAGTACTAGGTGCATTAGTTAACCCAAAAGGCATGACTAACCACTCATATAATCCAAACTTAGTTTTAAATGCTGTTTTCCATTCATCTCCCAATTTCATACGAATTTGATGGTATCCGCTCATAAATCAACTTTGGAGAATATTGTAGAGCCACTCAATTCATCAAGCATATCATCTAGCCTAGGAATAGGATGACGATAACGAATAGTAATATTATTAATGCCTCTACAATCAACACACATACGCGACGCACCATCCTTTTTAGGCACTAGTATAATAGGAACAGCACAAGGACTAAGAGATTCGTATATAACCTTTGTCGAGCAGCTCCCATGCTTGACGATAATCTCCTTCGTCTCCTCCGGATTGGTACGATATGGTGCGCGGTTGGGTAGCGATGCACCGGAATTAAGTCAATTTGATGCTCAATTCCTCGAATAGGTGGTAATCCGGTGGCACGCCTTGTGGGAAGACGCCGTGGGAACTCCTGCAAAATGTTAGTGACAGCAGGGGCAAAGAGGAAGGCACGCCCTCGAATGAAAATAATGCCTCTTTGCACACAAAAGCATAGCAAACAGATTTGCTAGAATCTAGCTCATCAATATCAGATTTGGTGGCAAATAAACATGCACCTTTCAGTTTAATTTCAGAAGCAACATTAGATGGTTTATTATTAGGCTTCATTTGTTGCTCAAATTCTTTTGCCACAATCTGATTTTCACTCTTATTTTTCTCCTGTTTTGCTTTATTAGCTCGATTAATATCATCTTTCAAAATGGAATCAGGAGTCATAGGAAGCAAAGTAATATTTTTATCCTTGTGAACAAGAGTATACTGATTGTTTCTACCATGGTGTACAGAATTTTATCAAATTGCCATGGTCTACCAAGTAATAAGGAACATGCTTGCATAGGTACCACATCACAATCAACATAATCAGCATATGTAGAGATACTAAAATGCACACGAACAATGACGTGTTACCTTAACCTTGCCGCTGTTGTTGAACCATTGGATGTAGTAAGGATGTGGATGTGGTCTTGTGGTGAGAGAAAGCTTCTCCACCATATCCATGCTAGCCAAGTTGTTGCAGCTCCTCCATCTATGATGACCTTGAATAGAACGTTCCTTCACAACTCCCTTTGTATGGAACAAGTTATGCCTCTGATTTTGCTCAGCTTGTGTGTAACCTGCATACTCAAAACACGTTGAGCAACTAAACATTCATACCTGTCAAGATCTTCAAGAGCCATGTATTGCGTCTCAGGATCGAATCATCTCCACCGTGTTCTTCATGTGTAATAAGAGCCAAAGTCTCTTCATCATAGTGTAACACCCGGAAGTAACTTTCCATATTTGTAACTCCAACTCTTGCCATTTTCGGCTTTGATATATGATATTCCCTCCGTGGTTGGGTTTCTCCTTTTTGCATTTTGTCCGTGTCATGCATTTTATATTATTTCATCATGTGCATCGCATTTGCATACGTGTTCGCCTCATGATTCCGAGCATTTTTCCGTTGTCCGCTTTTGCAATCCGCACTCCTATCTCCCCGGCGTCCCTTTTACGCTTTTTCGTGTGCGGGTATTAAACCTTCTCGAAATGGACCGAGGTTTGTCTAGTGGCCTTGGTATAACACCGTAGACCACCGGTCAAGTTTCGTCATTTGGAGCTCGTTTGGTACTCCAACGGTTAACCGCACCTTCGCAAAGGCCTCTTTTAAGTTGCAGCCCAACACCCCTTCAAAACAGCCCAATAACCCATCTAAGTCACCTCCATGCTCTCCGTCGTTCGATCACGATCGTGTGGCGAAAACTACACCTCATTTGGACTCTCCTAGCTCCTCTATGCCTATTTAAACACCTCCCCAAATCCGGATCAATTCCACCCGAAACCCTAATTTTTCCTCCTCCACGCCGCCGGACACGTCCGGGCGAGCAGACGCGTCCGCCGCCACCCGCCTCCCCGCCATGCCCGCCCAAGCCCATCAGCAGGGCCCGCCCGTCCCGTCCGCCGCCGCTCATTCCGTCGCCGCCGCGCCTCCCACGCCGCCCATGCCGCCATTGCTGCCGCACAGCCTGCCAACGCCGCCGCCGCCCACACGCCAACCCTCGCCATGGCCGCCCATGCCGCCCGCCCGCCCGGCCCGCCATGCGCCGCCGCGACCCGCCCTCCGCCGCCAGCGCCGCCTCCTCCTCCTCGCCGGGCTCGCCGAGCCGCACTTCACCGCCGCCGCCCCGATCCGTCCGGCCGGCCTCGAATCCCAGCAGCGTTGACTTCTCTCCCCCTCATTTTCTCTAAGTCTTGGCATATCGGTGATATTTTGTTCCGTTTTCAACATGCTATATCTTCGCATCCGTAGATCCATTTTTCGCGTATAATATGTCAAAATGTTCGCCTCGAAGAGTAGATCATTTCATTCCATTGCATCATTTTCATTTGAGCTCATCTTGATGCCCGAAATGCTGTTGGAAGAGTGCTATGTGCTGTTAGTTTCTGATTTTTATCAGAAGTTGCACTTTTGTTATTTTTGCCATGATTAATATGTGCACCCTATGAATTTGATTCCTACATGTGTTTTGTCAAATGCCATGCCATATTTCCAGGGGTGTATGCCATGTATTTTTGTGATCTATGTGGTGACTAGCACAAGCATGCAAAGTAGGTGTCCTAATGTTGCTGATTTCAGCCCTGTTTTAGCTGATTTTGATGCCATGTTTACTTGATGATACCAAGAGATCTATGCATATTTTGAGATACTTCAGTAAGGGTGTTTTGTAAAGCATGACTTGCTCTATCCATCATGCCTTTGTTTGCAATTATGGGATGCCATAGCTTGAGTCAATCGAGCTCTACTTTTGCTATCAAATGTTTCCTGGCAGATTGTATACGTGTTATTCAATTTTGCCTAGCTTGTTGTGGTTGATCCATATATGCTATGTTATTGTTCTTGCCATGTATGTCTTCTATGTCATGTCTTCTTGATGTAGGTATGCTTAGTTTATCATTTGAGGCTCTGTAGTGAGTGCATTGAGCTTGTTAAAATGCCATCTCGTTATCAGTTTTGACATGTCAAGTTGCTGAATCTGTTAACTAGACTTTCAATATTGACATGGGTGTTACTATATTTTATAGTCCTTTTGGCTTATGGTCAGTAAGGGACTTTTGTTCTAGGCTTTGAGTAGATTCATGCCATGCCTTGTTTTGCTATTTTAAGTTCCTGTAGCATGTAGTTTTGTTGCTCTGAACATTGCAACCTGTTGCTGTTTTTGCCATGTCCAGCCTGATTATTGATGCACTTTTGCCATGCTTGTTTGAACCTGTTATGATGTGAACTAGCCATAGCTCAGTGCTCATCTTTTATCGAGCATCATGTGTAGATCACTGCCATGTGCTTTGTTGATACGTTTGGGTGCAGTAGCTTAATTAATTGTTGCTTGCAAAGTGGCATCATGCTGTTAATGGCAGATTTGCACCATTCTTGTTTTGCTTGCCATTTCCAAACCGTGCATCCGCTTCCGGTGATCTTTATATCGATTTCAACCGAAATCATCTCATCTTTCCAGTGGCATACTTGGTTTGCCAAGTTGATGCCTGGTTCATCATTTACCTTCCGAGCGCATTACGCATTGCATATCACATCCCGCATATCATGTCATGTTTTGCATCATGTTGATTGTGCATTGCACCGTGATTTATTGTGGTTCCTTTGTTTGTGTTGTTGCTTTGGGTAGAGTCGGAGACGAGTACGTGAACGAGGAGCCTGTTGAGAACGCCGAGGATCAAGCTTTCGACAACTCGAGAACATTGCGAGCAAGATGACCATACCTCGAAATCACTTCTATCTTTGCTATGCTAGTTGCTCGCTCTTTTGCTATGCCTATGCTGCGATGCCTACCACTTGCTATATCATGCCACCCATTTTGCCATGTCAGCCCTAACCATCCTTTTCCTAGCAAACCGTTGATTGGCTATGTTACCGCTTTTGCTCAGCCCTCTTATAGCGTTGCTAGTTGCGAGTGAAGCTGAAGTTTGTTCCTTGTTGGAACATGGAGTTGTTGTTCCTTATTGGAACATGGTTACTTGTTGGGGATATCACAATATATATATATCTGCTATGTTAAACACATCTATATACTTGGTAAAGGGTGGAAGGCTCGGCCTTATGCAGTGTTTTGTTCCACTCTTGCCACCCTAGTTTCCGTCATACCGTGTTATGTTCCTTGATTTTGTGTTCCTTACGGTTGGGTGATTTATGGGACCCCTGACAGTTCGCTTTGAATAAGACTTGTCCAGAAGGCCCAACTTTGGTTTTACCATTTGCCACCTAAGCCTTTTCCCCGGGTTTTGCGAGCCCGAGGGTCATCTTTATTTTAACCCCGGACCAGTGCTCCTTCGAGTGCTGGCCCGAACTAGAGTCTTGTCAGGCGCCCCTCAAGGCAACTTGAGGTTTGGTTTTAGTTGTATGGACTGCTCATCCGGATGTGCCACGAGAACGAGATATGTGCAGCTCCTATCGGGATTTGTCGGCACAATCGGGCGGCTTTGCTGGTCTTGTTTTATTGCTGTCGAAATGTCTTGTAGTCCGGGATTCGAGATTGATCGGGTCTTCCCGGTAGAAGGAATATCCTTCGTTGACCGTGAGAGCTTATAATGGGCTAAGTTGGGACACCCTGCAGGTAATATCTTTCGAAAGCCGTGCCCGCGGTTATGAGGCAGATGGGAATTTGTTAATGTCCGGTTGTAGATAACCCAAAGTTGACCTCATATAAAATACACATCAACCGCGTGTGTAACCGTGATGGTCTCTTCTCGGCGGAGTCCGGAAGTGAACACGGTGTTGGAGTTATGTCGGCGTAAGTAGTTCAGGATCACTTCTTGATCGCTATTAGTTTCACGACCGTGCTTTGCTCCTCTTCTCGCTCTCTTTTGCGAGTAGCCACCATATATGCTAGTCGCTTGCTGCAGCTCCACTTTACTACTCTGTCCTTCCTATTAGCTTAAATAGTCTTGATCTCGGGTGTGAGATTGTTGAGTCCCGTGGCTCACAGATACTTCCAAACACAGTTGCAGGTTCGATGAGGCCAAGTCAGGTGATTCCACCGAGCTCAAGTGGGAGTTCGACGAGGAACGTGGTCGTTACTATGTGTCTTTTCCAGATGATCGATAGTGGTGCCCAGTTGGGACGATTCGGGATCTGTGTAGCATTTGGGGTATCTTCTTTTATTTTGGTTCCGTAGTCGGACCTTGAGTGTACTCAATGATGGATGTTTATTTATGTACTGTGTGAAGTGGCGTCGTAAGCCAACTATGTATCTTTCCCTTAATTATTACATGGGTTGTGTGAAGATTACCTCACTTGCGACATTGCTTTCAATGCGGTTATGCCTCTAAGTCGTGCCTCGACACGTGGGAGATATAGCCGCATCGGGGCGCTATGTTGGTAATCGAGCCTTCCCGACTTAGGAGCCCCCTACTTGATTGTTTGTCGACGTTGTTGAGTCTAGAATGGAAAATGTTTTGAGTCTTAGGATTATATATATCGGAGAGTAGGATTCTTTTACTTCCCAGTCCCTTCGTCGCTCTGGTGAGGTATCCCGACGAGAGTTTTGACTCTCCTCTTCTCAAATTTCACTAAATTTTTTTAGGATCACGTGGGTATCTTGGAATCGTTCGATGGTTTTGTGACGAGAACATTGTTCTTGGTGCCTCCCGACATTTAGGGGTTGTGGCGGTGTCCCGGGAGTTGAGCTCCGAGGTGTTGTCGTCACAATTTTATCGTTGCGATTCTCGAATACCGAGTTTTGCCGACATCGAAATCTCTTTTGTGCAGTTGTTGGTGAGATAACCCCGATAGCCCGATCTTCGTGGCGAAAAGGGGAGTATTGCCATGACTTGCATAACGGATGTTTTTCAAGGTCGAGGTACACGATTTCCGAGGATTTCTTGGTTATGTGTTGACGGATGGATACAATTGGATCTAGGTATTGTTAGTTTGGGTGATATATTTTGTGTCCCTGTATCCCCAACACCAGATTGCATAACCAGAAAGTTTCGGAGTTTATAGGTGGGAATTCTAGTAGCTTACGTGATATTCTTTCCGATGGATGTATGATTTGAGATTGGGGTTCAACGCTCTAGTGGTCCGCCCATTCACGGTCGATTCGACAGTGGTCGCGAGACGCCTTAAAGAATCCTTGGCTATGCTGATTCGGGACGCCTTGTTAGTCATTCGTGACGTCCGCTATACGTCGTGTCCGTGTGGGCCCCACCACTAACACTTTGGACGAAATCTCTATCATGTGTTTGTTCCGCTCATTCTAGAAGCCAACCTTTTGTTTTCAGTTGTGATATTCGATTTGTTTCTAAGATGATGTTGTTTCCATATCTTTATCTAAGTGGCTTCTCACCTTATTGGACGTGTGATGATTAACTTTGGAATTCATTCGCTCATTTTGTTCAATGTTTATTGTGAAGACTATATGTTGCAATTTCTATCCGCTGATTCTACTTATCTATTTGTCTATCAAAGGACTAACGGATGTCACCCTCTCCAGATGGCTCCGCCAACGCGTCTCAATCCGGATCGCAATGATGGGGATCATCGAATCCTCCACCTCCACCTCCACCTCCGCCTCCGGAGGCACGGCAAGCTATCATGGCAGCCACCAATGCCAATGCTCGATGATTTTGCAGCTCTTGCAAGAACGCACTCGAGGGCAAGGCAATCAAGGCAATCAAGGTCAAGGCAACAATCAGCCACACTTTGCTACTCTCGGTCCGTTCCTCGCTAATCAGCGAAGTCTTTCGGTTTACGTGTTGAGGCCACAGACGCCGATGATTGGTTAGTGGACATCTGCAAGCACTTTGATCTGTAGCAATGTCGGACACGAGGACTTTGTCAAGTTTGCATCGCTTCAACTCAAGGATCAAGCTGCTGAGTGGTACCAGAATACAAAGATTCCAGAGGAGGTCGTGTCATTACAGGATGAGTTCCGCCGTGATTTCAGAGCTCATCACATTCAAAAGTGTTGTTGAGAGCAAGCGTGAGGAGTTCCGCAATCTCAAGCAAGGCACCATGTCTGTCTATCAATACAATATCCAGTTCCTGAAGCTCGCTTCGCTTTTGCTAAGCAAGACGTGCTGATGAAAGGAGTATGATCTATCGCCAGGAGGTGGTCCGAGAGAAGATCTGCAATTACCTCTTGTGCTGTTTGAGCCAGATAAGTATGATGATTTCTACAACATGGCTCTGAAGCAAGAAGCTGCACAGCTCAAATGCGAGGCTTCTAAGAAGAGAATCAGGATGCAGTTCAGTCCTCTTCGTCCTCTCAAGTGGCAGCCAAGCAGCAAGTTTTACCTGCCCCTCCTCCGTTCCGTCGGCCTTACCAAAGAAAGAACTCAGGTGGCGTGGATCTTCCCACCCACCCAACCCAAGCTATCGTAACAAGTCTAATTCTCAAGCTCCAAGGTCAAGTGCTCCTTACCACCGTCCGCTCTCCGAGGTCACTTGCAACAAGTGTCGTGAAGGGCCACTATGCTAACAAGTGCTTCAACCAGAGGCGCCTTCCGCCTCCTCCTCTGTGAAATCTTCCAGCAATGCAAAGGTCAAGCATAACCCAAAGTATGCCAAGGTCAATATGATGAATGCAGCTCAGGCAGAGGATTCTTCCGATGTGATCATGGGTAATCTTCTTGTTAATGATATTCCTGCAAAAGTTCTCTTTGACACTTGTGCATCGCTTAGTTTCATCTCTAAACCATTTGCATCTAAGCATGATTTGTCTTTCCAAGATTTGCCAAGACCATTAGCAGTTGTCTCTCCGGGTAAATGCATGAATGCAAGCTACATGGTTCGGATGTCTCTATCAAGATGGGCGATTATAGATTTCTTTCTAAACCAATTGTTCTTGGTGACTCGGATATTGATCTTATTCTCGGAATGGACTGGCTTTATCAGCACAAAGCTCAGCTTGATTGTGCTGCCAGAGAAATTCAATTGACTCACTCTTCTAATGATGTGATCATCTATGCCGCTCGTGATGAAACCATTCGGTTGTTTTCTCTCAATGAGAAGGGCGAACTGAATGCCATCTCTCGATTCCATCGCTTGTGAGTACCAAGATGTCTTTCCGTAAGAGCTTCGGTATGCCTCCTCATCGCCAGCTTGAGTTCGTTATCGATCTTGAGCCCGCATCGAACCCGCTTGCAAGCGCCCATACAAGCTTGGACCTGAAGAGTTGAAGGAATTGAAGAAGCAGCTCGATGAACAAGAGCGTCTGGTTTGATCGGACCGAGTTCATCTCCTTGGGGTTGTGGTGTTCTTTTGTCCGGAAGAAGGATGGCACGGACCGACTTTGCGCCGACACCGCCCATTGAATAAGAAGACAATCAAGAACAAGTATCCACTTCCCAACATCAATGAGCTTTTCGAGCAACTCAAAGGTGCTACAGTTGTTCTCTAAGCTTGACCTTCGATGGGGTATCATCAGATTCGCATTCGTGAACAAGATATTCCCAAGACAGATTCGAATGCTTTGGTTCTTATGAATATACCGTCATGTCTTTCGCCTCGCAATGCTCCTCCAACTTTCTCTCGGATGATGAACTTCATATTCAATCCCTACACCAATGAATTCGCCTTGGTCTATCTTGATGATATTTTGGTCTTCTCCAAGAATAAGAAGGATCATGCCAAACATTTGCGATTGGTGCTAGATAAGCTCGAGAGTACCAATTCTATGCTAAGTTCTCCAAATGTGAATTTTGGCTTGATGAAGTGCTTTATCTTGGTCATATCATCTCGCCAAGGGTATCGCTTGTTGATCCCGAGAAGGTGTCCGCAATTGTGAATTGGGAACCTCCTCGAATGTCAAGCAGCTCCAGAGCTTTCTTGGTCTTGCAAGTTATTGTCAAGATTCGTTGAGAACTTCTCCAAGATTGCAAAGCCTCTTTCCAACCTTCTCCGTAAGCATGTGAAGTATGTCCGGTCTCCCGAGTGTGACGTTGCTTTCAATACCCTCAAAGAGAAACTCGTCACAGCTCTGCTCGACTCCTCCCGATGAATCCAAGCCATATGAAGTTTTTTGTGATGCTTCCTTCAAGGTCTCGGTGCTGTGTTAATGCAAGAGAAGAGAGTTGTGGCTTATACCTCTCGCCAGATTGAAGCCCAACGAGAAGAACTACCCCACTCACGATCTTGAGTTGGCGGCAGTTGTGCATGCATTGATTACGTGGAGACATCTCTTGTTGGGAAGGAAAGTGGACATTTTCACCGATCACAAGAGTCTCAAGTACATCTTCACTCAACCCAACCTCAACCTCGTGCAGACTCGATGGGTCGAAATGATTCAAGAGTACAACCCAAGTATTGAGTATACTCCGGCAAAGCCAATGTCATTGCAGATGCTTTGAGCAGAAAGCTTATCGCAATAGCCTAATCCTCAAGCCCTTTCACCGGATCTCGTGAAGCTTTCCGCAAGCTGAATCTTCAAGTTGTTCTTCAAGGCTTTCTTGCCAACCTCATAGTATCTCCTACTTTGGAAGATCAGATTCGTGAGGCTCAACTTCTGGATACCATGGTGAAGAAGGTGAAACGTGGTATCGACAAGGGCATTTCCAAGTACAAGTGCTTCCGTTGATGACAAAGACACTCTGTTCTTTGAGGACCGGATTGTGGTTCCTAAGGGTGATCTACGAAAAGTCATTATGAACGAGGCTCACAATTCGCTTCTATCCATTCATCCCGAAGTACGAAGATGTACCATGACCTCAAGCAGTCATATTGGTGGACTCGAATGAAGCGAGAAATTGCTCAATTCGTGAATGAATGTGATGTCTGCAGAAGAGTGAAAGCAGAACACCAAAGACCAGCTGGTCTCCTCCAACCTCTTGCTATTCCTAAATGGAAGTTTGATCACTTTGAAATGGACTTCGTGACTGGCTTTCCAAAGTCCAAGCGTGGAAATGATGCTATCTTCGTTGTCATTGACAAGCTTACTAAAGTGGCTCATTTTCTTCCTATCAAAGAATCCATCACTGCAGCTCGGTTGGCGAGCTATACACCTCCAGATTGTCTCCTTGCACGGCATTCCTCAAGTGATCTCTTCGACCGTGGCAGCATCTTTACCTCCAAGTTCGGGAGTCTTTTCGTAAGGCCATGGGCACCAACATTCGCTTTCAAAGACAGCTTTCCATCCTCAAACAAGTGGCCAAGTTGAGCGAGTTAATCAAATCCTTGAAGATATGCTCGTGGCTGGTGTCATTTCCTTCGGTATGAAGTGGGAAGATTGTCTTCCTTATGCCGAAGTTCTCTTACAACAACAGCTTCCAAGCGAGTTCGGCAAGGCCCCATTCGAAATTCTCTATGGCGTAAAGTGTCGACTCCTCTTAATTGGTCAGAGACAGGTGAACGCTAACTTCTTGGCAATGACTTGATCACGTAGCGTAAGAAATGTGCCAAGTCATTCGTGAGAATCTCAAAGCCGCGTAATCGCGCCTAAGAGCTATTATGATGATAAGCACCGTGATGTGGCTTTTGAAATCGGAGACCATGTCTACCTCCGTCTCTCCAATGAAAGGCACTCGCCGCTTCGGTATCAAAGGAAGCTTGCCCCTAGATACGTGGGTCCTTTCAAGATCATTGGGAAAAGAGGCGATCTCGCCTATCAACTTGAGCTTCCATCCAACTTTGCAAACGTGCACGATGTGTTCCACGTGTCACAGCTTCGCAAGTGCTTCAAGACTCTGAACGCACTATCAACTTCAAGAGATTGACCTTCAAGAAGATCTCTTATCATGAGCACCCGTGCTATTCTTGAAGAAACCGAGCGCAAGACTCGCAACAAGTCAATCAAATTCCTGAAAGTGAAGTGGTCACACCATTCCGACCGAGAAGCTACACGGGCGTGAGGATCACCTCCGCTCGAGTATCCGGAGTTCTTTCAGTCCTAGATCTCGGGGCGAGATCCTCTTGTAGTGGTGGAGTGTTGTAACACCCCGAAGTAACTTTCCATATTTGTAACTCCAACTCTTGCCATTTTCGGCTTTGATATATGATATTCCTCCGTGGTTGGGTTTCTCCTTTTGCATTTTGTCCATGTCATTCATTTTATATTATGTCATCATGTGCATCGATTTGCATACGTGTTCGCCTCATGATTCCGAGCATTTTTCCGTTGTCCGCTTTGCAATCCGCACTCCTATCTCCCCGGCGGTCCTTTTACGTTTTTCCGTGTGCGGGTATTAAACCTTCTCGAAATGGACCGAGGTTTGTCTAGTGGCCTTGGTATAACACCGTAGACCACCGGTCAAGTTTCGGTCATTTGGAGCTCGCTTGGTACTCCAACGGTTAACCGCACTTTCAAGAAGGCCTCTTTTAAGTTGCAGCCCAACACCCTTCAAAACAGCCCAATAACCCATCTAAGTCACCTCCATGCTCTCCGTCGTTCGATCACGATCGTGTGGCGAAAACTACACCTCATTTGGACTCTCCTAGCTCCTCTATGCCTATTTAAACACCTCCCAAATCCGGATCAATTCCACCCCAAACCCTAATTTTTCCTCCTCCACGGCTTGACACGTCCGGGCGAGCCGGACGCGTCTGCCACACCACCTCGCCCATGCCCCGCCTGAGCCCATCAAGGGCCTGGCCGCCCGTCCCGCATGCCGCCTGGCTTGCCATTCGCCGCCCGCTGCCTCCCACATGCCGGCCAAGCCCGCACCATGCTGGGTCTCGGCTGTCGCGGTTCGCCACATGCCTCGGCATATGGCCCACACGCCATGGCCGCCGCGCCCACATGGGCCACCTGCCCGTCATCACAAGACGGCGACCCGGCGCCTCCATTTGGCGCCTCTCCTCCTCCCTCGTCACGGGCTCAAGAGCCCGCACTTCATCAGCGCCGCCTGATCCGTCCGGCCGCCTCGAATCCTGCTGACTTCTCTCTCCCCTCATTTTCTAAGTCTTGGCATATCGGTGATATTTTGTTCCGCTTTTCAACATGCTATATCTTCGCATCCGTAGATCCATTTTTCGCAGATAATATGTCAAAATGTTCGCCTCGAAGAGTAGATCATTTCATTCCATTGCATCATTTTCATTTGAGCTCATCTTGATGCCCGAAATGCTGTTGGAAGAGTGCTATGTGCTGTTAGTTTCTGATTTTTTATCAGAAGTTGCACTTTTGTTATTTTTGCCATGATTAATATGTGCACCCTATGAATTTGATTCCTACATGTGTTTTGTCAAATGCCATGCCATCTTTCCAGGGTGTATGCCATGTATTTTTGTGATCTATGTGGTGACTAGCACAAGCATGCAAAGTAGGTGTCCTAATGTTGCTGATTTCAGCCCTGTTTTAGCTGATTTTGATGCCATGTTTACTTGATGATACCAAGAGATCTATGCATATTTTGAGATACTTCAGTAAGGGTGTTTTGTAAAGCATGACTTGCTCTATCCATCCATGCCTTTGTTTGCAATTATGGGATGCCATAGCTTGAGTCAATCGAGCTCTACTTTTGCTATCAAATGTTTCCTGGCAGATTGTATACGTGTTATTCAATTTTGCCTAGCTTGTTGTGGTTGATCCATATATGCTATGTTATTGTTCTTGCCATGTATGTCTTCTATGTCATGTCTTCTTGATGTATGTATGCTTAGTTTATCATTTGAGGCTCTGTAGTGAGTGCATTGAGCTTGTTAACATGCCATCTCGTTATCAGTTTTGACATGTCAAGTTGCTGAATCTGTTAACTAGACTTTCAATATTGACATGGGTGTTACTATATTTTCTAGTCCTTTTGGCTTATGGTCAGTAAGGGACTTTTGTTCTAGGCTTTGAGTAGATTCATGCCATGCCTTGTTTTGCTATTTTAAGTTCCTGTAGCATGTAGTTTTGTTGCTCTGAACATTGCAACCTGTTGCTGTTTTTGCCATGTCCAGCCTGATTATTGATGCACTTTTGCCATGCTTGTTTGAACCTGTTATGATGTGAACTAGCCGTAGCTCAGTGCTCATCTTTTATCGAGCATCATGTGTAGATCACTGCCATGTGCTTTGTTGATACGTTTGGGTGCAGTAGCTTAATTAATTGTTGCTTGCAAAGTGGCATCATGCTGTTAATGGCAGATTTGCACCATTCTTGTTTTGCTTGCCATTTCCAAACCGTGCATCCGCTTCCGGTGATCTTTATATCGATTTCAACCAAATCATCTCATCTTTCCAGTGGCATGCTTGGTTTGCCAAGTTGATGCCTGGTTCATCATTTACCTTCCGAGCGCATACACGCATTGCATATCACATCCCGCATATCATGTCATGTTTTGCATCATGTTGATTGTGCATTGCACCGTGATTTATTGTGGTTCCTTTGTTTGTGTTGTTGCTTTGGGTAGAGTCGGAGACGAGTACGTGAACGAGGAGCCTGTTGAGAACGCCGAGGATCAAGCTTTCGACAACTCGAGAACATTGCGCAAGATGACCATACCCTCGAAATCACTTCTATCTTTGCTATGCTAGTTGCTCGCTCTTTTGCTATGCCTATGCTGCGATGCCTACCACTTGCTATATCATGCCACCCATTTTGCCATGTCAGCCCTAACCATCCTTTTCCTAGCAAACCGCTGATTGGCTATGTTACCGCTTTGCTCACCCTCTTATAGCGTTGCTAGTTGCGAGTGAAGCTGAAGTTTGTTCCTTGTTGAACATGGAGTTGTTGTTCCTTATTGGAACATGTTTACTTGTTGGGGATATCACAATATATATATATATCTGCTATGTTAATACATCTATATACTTGGTAAAGGGTGGAAGGCTCGGCCTTATGCCCGTGTTTTGTTCCACTTTGCCACCCTAGTTTCCGCCATACCGGTGTTATGTTCCTTGATTTTATGCTCCTTACACGGTTGGGTGATTTATGGGACCCCTTGACAGTTCGCTTTGAATAAGACTTGTCCAAAGAAGGCCCAACTTTGGTTTTACCATTTGCCACCTAAGCCTTTTCCCCGGTTTTCGCGAGCCCGAGGGTCATCTTTATTTTAACCCCCGACCAGTGCTCCTTCGAGTGCTGGCCCAAACTAGAGTGTTGTGGTAGCCCCTCAAGGCAACTTGAGGTTTGGTTTTAGTTGTATGGACTGCTCATCCGGATGTGCCTCGAGAACGAGATATGTGCAGCTCCTATCGGGATTTGTCGGCACAATCGGGCGGCTTTGCTGGTCTTGTTTTATTGCTGTCGAAATGTCTTGTAGTCCGGGATTCGAGATTGATCGGGTCTTCCCGTAGAAGGAATATCCTTCGTTGACCGTGAGAGCTTATAATGGGCTGTTGGGACACCCTGCAGGTAATATCTTTCAAAGCCGTGCCCGCGTTATGAGGCAGATGGGAATTTGTTAATGTCCGGTTGTAGATAACCCAAAGTTGACCTTATATAAAATACACATCAATCAAGTGTGTAACCGTGATGGTCTCTTCTCGGCGGAGTCCGGGAAGTGAACACGGTGTTGGAGTTATGTCTGACGTAAGTAGTTCAGGATCACTTCTTGATCGCTATTAGTTTCACGACCGTGCTTTGCTCCTCTTCTCGCTCTCTTTTGCGAAGTAGCCACCATATATGCTAGTCGCTTGCTGCAGCTCCACTTTACTACTCTGTCCTTCCTATTAGCTTAAATAGTCTTGATCTCGCGGGTGTGAGATTGCTGAGTCCCCGTGGCTCATGATACTTCCAAACACAGTTGCAGGTTCCGATGAGGCGGTCAGGTGATTCCACCGAGCTCAAGTGGGAGTTCGACGAGGAACGTGGTCGTTACTATGTGTCTTTTCCAGATGATCGAGAGTGGTGCCCAGCTTGGGACGATTCGGGATCTGTAGCATTTGGGGTATCTTCTTTTATTTTGGTTCCGTAGTCGGACCTTGAGTGTACTCAATGATGGATGTTTATTTATGTACTGTGTGAAGTGGCGAATCGTAAGCCAACTATGTATCTTTCCTTAATTATTACATGGGTTGTGTGAAGATTACCTCACTTGCGACATTGCTTTCAATGCGGTTATGCCTCTAAGTCGTGCCTCGACACGTGGGAGATATAGCCGCATCGGGGCGCATATATATAGTCACTAGCGACTCATACCCACCATCCTCAAGAGCAATCATCACACGCTGAGATTGGCATTCTCTCAAAAATGTCCTCTTCCCTTACAACGCATTTACAAATAATATCACTTGTGTGCCCTGTTGACGCCATGGAAGAAGAAGAGCTCTGTAGGCCCAAAGAGGTTTACTCTTGGCAGATAGTGGTGGTTGTGCCTGCTTTCTTGTATCACTGGTTGGAGGTGGCAGCCACGGAGGTGCCGTGTAGTAGAACGTGTGGAAGTAGATGATGCACGTGGTGTCCATGATGAAGGTCGACCTGCAGAAAAGTTAGTCCGCGCCAAGGCCCGCCGATCCTCAAGACTTCACGCTCAGCTTTACAAGCAAGATGGAATAATCGAGGATATTATTATAATCCTTGTAGTCTAGAATGGTCTGAATCTCTATTTAATCCACCCGTAAAACGTGCAAGCATAGCTTCATTCTCCTCAACAATACCACATCTAATCAAGCCAGCTTTGTAATTCCCGATAATATTCTTCACCGAATTTTTCCTTGTCTTAAGCGCTGCAATTTTTGAAGTAATTCACGCTGATAATATGGTGGAACCCAACGAGTACGCATAGCAGTTTTCAAAGCAGCCCAAGTAGCTGGAACAGGATATAATCTACAATGTTCGACCACCAAACACATGCAAAGCTAGTGAAAGCACAAACAGCAGCAGGAACACGCCTCTCCTCGTGATATTGTAAACATGTAAATCGTTGTTCAGTTTCTAATTCCCAAGTAAGATATATATCAGGAACATATCTACCTCAAATGGTGGAATATTCAATTTCAGTTTAGGGAGATGATCATGATCTCAGACTAAGGGGAGCCCTAACATTGCCATTATTTGCATGTGGACGACCTGGTAGTTGTGGTGCTGGTGGTTGCACGAGTTCGATGTTGATCAACCTCATCCTCGTAAGCTCACATAATCATCCTCCCCACCGCAGCAGCAGGAGCCACAGTATATCAACAAAGAAGCACCAGCAGCTTGGCCAGCTGAAGAGGGACACGGAAGCTCATGGAGGGCTGTTTCACATGTGGAGGTAGTCCGTGTTGTTGTAGTAGAGGTGCGTTAGGTGCAGCCGGTGGTGGTGGTGGTAGACGCCATGAGCAATTCATTAAACTTGTTATCGAGCTTTGTTTCAACGCCTTCTCAATGCCATCTATCTTCTCCATGGCCTCTTCAAATCTATTTAGCACATCGCCCACCTTCCCACTCATCATTTGTTGAAACTTATCATGTAGCGCTTTGTTTGTCATGTTCTCCCAGTCAGCCTCGCTGCTTGTGATCCTGCCATGGTTAGCAGCAATAGAAACACACAAGAATATGATTCGGCTGCACTACTAGGAAGTGGTGGTGGTGGTGTGGTGGATAATCACAAATCCACAGCAAATCTCAAATTCTTACCAGTTCTTACCCAGCAGAAGAAAGGTGATCGCAACCGATGTAGTCAAAACTCTCAAAGCTTGGATAGAGCGATTACTGTGGAGAGTCAAACGCACGATGTAGATGTATGTGGAGCTGGGAAGGCTTATAATATGGTAGCAAAGAAAAGGTTAGCAATAATCGATTCAGAGATGCAAAGTTGAATAAACGCCAACGATGGTATCGGTTGGTCCTAGGCTAGACCGTGCTAGAGACGCGAGCCTAGAACACTAACAAAATCACGGCGCTGCACGTAAACAAGGGAAAAGCACACTGGATTTTTTTTCGCTTCTTCTTTTTTTTTTTGCGCTGCTTTTTTTTTTTTTTTTTTTTTTTTTTGTAAAATCACTATAATGGCGTAGTGTCTCAAAACTCTTCCGAGGTCAAACCGACAGATGGGCACGAAATTTTTTCGACAAATTTTTTTTTCGACCGCCTCGACCCAAAAACTGAAACGGGTCAAAAAACTTTCTATAACGGCGATCGCCTCAATACACTTAGAAACACTTAAAACAGGATAGCCAGAAATTTTTTCGACAAGTGCGTTTAAAAATTTTGGGCCTAAACGGAGGGTGGTTTCCGGACACCTACTCCGCAAGGAAACACGAATCGGAAACTAGATGGATCTCAAAACAACCCTAATATGCAAGGAACTCGGATTGATATATGGTGGTGGTATATGGCAGCGTGGTGGTAGCGGTGGTAGTATATGGATATGGATCGGTGGTGGTATACGGACACGGATTGGTGGTGGTCTATGGATATGGATTCGAGCGGTGGTAGGTGGCAGGGCGATGATGATGGTGCGGTGGCGGCGTGACAACTTATGACCGTAACTCGAAACTCTAAAAGACTAGACGCTAAGACCAAAGAACTAGACACGACGATGCAACCGCAAATTCAACAAAGCAAAACCCTAAAAACATTATGCAAAGGCTCGATTGGTTCGGATATGATGAACTAACCCTAATTTTTTTTGTGGCTTTTTCGTGGACTTTAGGTATGAAGAATGACTCGATCTAAACTACTTAAACTGTAAAATCTCACCGAGCAACCTGGAAATCTGATACCACTTGATAGAGGCAAAGGTGTCCCGCCTTCGATGAGATGTGGTTTTCGCTGGGAGGAAGTCGACTTTGACGATCCGACTACTTAACGCAGCGAGGACGCCGCGCTTTAGCAATCGCTAAACCAACTCCGAGAGGTTATTGACCACGCCGAGCACGATCAACCTCGACCACGAGGGTCTATTTCCGCGAGCAAACGAAGAACAAGCAAGACACTGAGATTGCAATCTGGATATTGCGAATATAAGATGAAAGCTTTATTGATCAAGGTGGGGTTCTGTGGCGCTTTGTCCGGTCGTTGAACACAAACGGCACGCCAAGTTGCAGCTATGGCTAACTTTTTAATCTAAACAAAACCTAAGGTCTAAACGGTGCCCTAAGGGCTGTATATATGGAGGAAGAGGGGGGAATTTCGTGGCCCTTGGTGGAGGGGTCCAAATCAACCCTAACTCTTGTTTCCCCACACACACGGACTCTAAAACAGCCTATACTTAAGTATTTCTGAAATTACATGGGCCTGGCCCAATAATAAGGTGACGAGCACCTAGAATAGCCTATGGACTAATATTATGAAGTGGCATCTTGTATATTTCGTCCAAGGCCTCATGCACTCATTAGGGTGGCTTCAAAGTCCTGAATCATCACTTGTAACTCCGTTTGTTCCCTTTATGCATGCCAACATCTCCATGCTTGAACTTGCTCCAAGGTTCATCTTTCTTGTCCATGGTAGGCCCTTCATTTGTAAGCAAAACAAATGTATCCAATTTAGGCAGCATCATATTCTCATGAACATTGGAATCGCTACAAGAAACGAAAGTACCTGATAATTCAATTGGCGCATGAGCTCTAGTAATTGGTCCAAGATGTATAGCAGCAGGGTTGTGGGTGTAACAATGGTATTGATGTCCTCATCACGCATTTATCTAAGTCACATAACTCAACAGCCCGGAGAGTCAGCCCGAAATTCGGAACAGGTTCCATACTAAAAGAACCAAATAGTCGATTGTCCGGACGCTGAAGCCTTAGCAGCCTTCAAACACAACGTCCGAGACGAATGGCTCGCCAGACACCCTGCAAGAAAAGCCAAGAACAATGGCCGATTAACAAGCCTCATGACCCGCTTATGCTGGAGAGGACAGCTAGCTAGCAAGATGCAGACCAGCGACCCAAGTACATCCAAGTCGTGGATGGAACGGAAACCACGGCGCAGCAAGGACCACCGCCGGACTAAAGGGAACAGTCCAAAGAGCGCGCAGTCAACGCCGATTCAAAAGCTCACGGCAGTAACAATAAAAACTGCCCTTAAGGACAATAGCGATGAGCTATCCAACTTCAACAAAATCTTGGACAAGATATGTCAAATCCACAAGATTCTTGGAGGCCCGCAAACCATACCCATAGAAATTGTTGGGTCTTCAAACAGTCCGCAGACTCAACGCCAACACAAGGCTCGACACACCAAGTGAAGATGATGACGAGCACCACAAGCAGAGCCCCAAAGCAAAATAATTTTCCACAAGAGGTTAAAACAGTAAGCTCACTTCACGTGATCAAAGGAAAACAGAGCGCGCCCACTAAAATGTGCGCCGCACAATCGGTTGTCAAAACCAATCACCTTCGACCATCGAGTATTCCAAAGTATCCGAATGCGGATGGACTGCCTTGATATTGGATCCTATAATCGACGGATTCCAATTTACACAAGTCCTCATGGATGGCGGCAGGACATAAACCTGATATATCGTGACACAATCCGCAGGATGGGGATGAACCCAACCAAAATTCGCCAGAGCAACACCTCCTTGAAAGGAGTAATGCCAGGCCATATGCCCATTGTACGGCTCCATACTTCTAGAAGTTGTGTTCGTTCATCCGACAACTTCCGTCGCGAAGGTTAATATTCCATGTCGCCCGCTTAAAAGTAGCCATCAAGCACTATTGGGATGCGGCTTTCACCCGCTTTAACGCAATACCGCATTATGCATCTCTAACACTTAAATGCCTGGTCCACGCGGCATCATCTCGCTAAAAGGAAGTATTATGTTACTCGAGCACGGAAGAATGGGAGACTGCCTTGACAGCCCCACACCTATCCGCTCCACTAGTCAAAGAACCTGAATTGGTCATTCAAACCCCGACACGGCTAGACGAGTCCGGCGCTTACTAGCTGCATACCCCCATACAAGGGGCTGCACGCATGTATCACAAGAGACACTAAAGCTCAATTTTATTCACTTCTTCAATCGCACTCGCTTATTTAATATTAAGTACATCTTTCAGACGATCCTTTTCTTTTAAACTAAGTTCATCGCTTTTACAGATGAACAACGTGCTACACCCGGCCCGTGATACGGCACAACGGAGACACAGCGCAGACGCAAGAGGGACCCGCTGTAAGGATTCTTTTCAGATTAAGACCCGCGTAAACCTTTTTACCGCCTCTTGTTGATATACATCCCCGCTTTCTTACTATAACCGAGGAGGAGGTCAAGCGCTTTGGCATTGGCTGCACCAGAATTTTTGAACGCACTGGGCACTGGGGCTTAGGGCATTATTCGCCTGCTTTTATAAAGACCGAATACCTTAGGGACTGTTCAGCGCCCGAGTTAGGCCTTATATGCATCAGCTCAATCATGTCTTTGGTCAAATGTTGGGTTTGCCTGCCCTCGTATTTTGCTGCTTTACGCTCTGCTTTATCGCTAATGCGGCACCGTGAGAACTATCGCGATTGTGCCCTGTTCACCAAGCGAGCACCTCAAGAGAGAAAGCCGAAAACCGATCATCATGATATAGCGAGAGACCGGTCAACCACTGATGACTCACTGAATGTTTAGGATTCCTCCGCATTAACGAAGGACTGGTTTTCGGTCGTGCACATACGCACTTCAATTCGGGAGAGTGCGGTATTCTGTGGGCTATATAGTAGCCCCACCTCGAACTCCTATGGCTAAGTGAAAGTGATAAAGCATTATAGTCCGGTTGCCTTGTTTGCTACGCTTATAACCTCCTTAACAGGACCAAGACGTTGATTAAGTGTGAAACGCGCTTTCTTAAACACCTCAAGACTATGTGCGTGGGGGTTAAGCCAAGACTGCCATCTTTTCAAAGTTATATATACATATACATAAACGGCCAAGACAGGGAGAAGTTTACTACTTGAACGCACAAGTATAAAAAGCTCTTATTTTATATTGAAACATTGTTTTCACAAATCATACATGTCATTTAAACATAATATCCTTCGAGCAAGGCTCTATTAAACGAGCTACCGCATGACTTCTTCAAAGTAGTGTTCGGTATAGTTGTAACATCCCAAATTTCCTATTTGGAATGTTTTACAATTATAGCTAAGCATCCTATGCATCCTGTTTGAATTTGAATACCATTTGAAGTTTCAGAGAGTTTTGAGTTTGAATTTGAATTTCCAAACTTTGGCATGTGGGAAACAATTCAAAAACTAAGCCCGATAAATACTTGATCAAAAGTATGAGAGGAGCTAACATGACACTCCAAAATATCAGAGGAAACAATGCCAAAAGGATTGGATTCAAATCTGAAATTTTATTTGAATTTGAAAAATGGATTTTCATAAAGTTTGATTTTGCTTTGGAAAATGTTCAAATGAAAGGGAATATTCCCCGATCATTTTGGTATATATATACCCTATATAAAATATTTATAGTTTAGGTTTTATTTTTGTTTTGTTTTATTAAAAAATAAAAGAAAACCTTCGGGCGCCACCAGCCACCCAGCCCAGCCACCACCTAACCCTCCACCACCCACTCATCTGCCCAGCCTAAGCCAAACCCACTGTACAGCCCAATGAGAGCCACCCAACACAGACTCCCTCTGCCGCGCTCAAACCTCTGTGGACCGGCCGCCCGACCAAACTTCCCTCTCTCTCTCACCGACCCTGGCCCCACCCTCTTCTTCCCTCGCCCACGCTGAATCTCGCTGAGATCCGCTGGATCCCAAGAACTGGGATCCCGACGCCTGATGCCCTTCCGCCTCGCCCGAGGCCCGGCTATAAAGCCGACCCTCCGCACCCCATTCCCCTAGCCTCACCGAGCCCTCTCCTCTCTCTCCGGCACGCCGAGCCCGAGCTCACCTCACGCCAAAACCTCGCTGCCGCCTGTGCACCCGACCTCCCTAACTCCACCGAACCATCCCCGAGCTCCCCCATGCCTCCCCGACGCCTCGCCAAGCTCGCACGCCGAGCCCTTGAGCACTCTCTCGCCGCCGACGTCAGCCGAGTCCGTGAGTCCCTAATCCCTCCACTGCTAGATCCTAAACCTAGGGTTAGATTAGAAGCCCCAAGGGGTAAGTTTTAGTTAGAAACCGACGGCCGAGCGGTTTATTTTTTAGTTAGGTTTTATTTATTAGGCCGTTTTGTTAGTTAAACCCTAGGCCCGCTTAGACTAAACTACGCTTAGTGCATGTGATAGGCCCATTGGGCTTTTTCTTTTATTCTGATTTTCTGTTTTAGCCGAATAGTTTCAATTTTCAAAATGTATATCTTTTATTCTGTTTAATATTTTTGAGTGATTCTTTTTTGTTGGATTGCAAATTTTATGTAGTTTCTGAAAACATATATTTAGCTATGTTAAAAATAATTAAAAATGCTTTAATATTGTTTTAGTCAGAATAGCAAATCTGCTATAGTTTTAGTTAGAAAAATTATTTTTGCATGATTCTTTTGCAATCACTTTATTTTGATATTGCCAAACCCTAGAAATTAACTTTGGTATTTTAGGATTAATAAATAATTAATTCTAGGCAGAATCCTATTAATCCTAATTAATTGATTAGTTCCTGTTTTCCTAATTAATTAATTAGTAAATTAATTTATTTTTAACTTGTGATTAGTTATTCTAGGTTAGTTTCTGTCATTCCATTAGATGAACTTTTATTTATAATTAATAAAAGTTTTAAATTAATTTTCTTAATAGAAATTGGATTAGGCCTAAAATGAGTTTTATAATAGCTATTTAATTAATTCTTTTGCTCCTAGTTGCTTAGTTAATCCTTTTCTGTTAAGTTAACCTAAAACCATGATTAGGTTATGTTGAGGAATTTTTGTTATATAAAACTATTTTTGTTATTGTTTGGAATAGGGAAAACTTTGAATTTGATTTCTTTGAGTTTTCCTTTGATTTGGTTTTGATTGTTTTGTTGTGCTATGTTACTTTTGTTATCTTGTGTGATCCTCTTGCTTTGTGCTTATTATGTTATTGTTTGTCTCGTAGAGTTCCTGAGTGCTAAGCTTGCTACTACGAATTTTTAGCTTACGAGGATCATCAAGAAGGCAAGTTTTGATCATGTTATTTCTATACCTATGATTTTGTGCATTAGTAGTTGTCACCACCCCACCATTGCATGCAGAGTGAAATCTTGAAGTCATTAAACTTGAGTAGTATCATGTGGTAGGATGAACCAATCCCTTGTTACCATGACCCCGGACGTAGTAGTTATTTTGCTATGCTCAGAGACGGATTTGGGATGAGTGAAATTCATAAGCAAGATGAGAGTCAATGATGATGACAACCCATGGACTACAATGATCAAGATGGACTTCGAAAATCACTACCGGGTGGAGGATTTGCTTGACGGCACCCCGAGCACCCAAGGTGGCCGGATGCATGGAGAAGCGCCATGACATCCTCATGGAAAGCTTCACCCAGCCACGAAGAGAAGGATGGATGCCCCATGACCGAAGTTACTCTGCAGCCGCAAGCCATTATGGGCTCGCTGGGTTGACCTTGTAGTGAAGTCGGCTGGACGGTACTACGAGAAGTAGACGAACGGTAGGATTGATGGGTACCGCAAGGGCCGTAAGAACTCTTTGAAGACCCTGTTTATCTGGCCCCGCCTTCAAACACCATGAAGTGCTAAGACTTTAAAGGAGGGAATGATTCTTATGGGAAAGTGCGCAAACCTCCGCAGAGTGTTATAACCTAATCGATTAGCCGTGTCCCCGTTACGGACATTTGAGCATCTCGACCTTGGAAGTATTCGGATATCTCAACACTAAAACTAATGAATTAATTTGATGGGTTTATGACTTAATAATAATTTGGGAACTAGATATTGGTTGGCGGAACCATCTCAATAACTACCAACAATTTGTAGTAATTTGCAAATAAGTCCATCGTAGTAGGATAAAATTGGCTTTACGCAAAATGATGAAACTTAGAGCTCCACAGCCAAAATGCATATAGAGTTAGTAACTTTATTATTGTTATTCTTCATGACTTGCCATTTATTCCAAAAGCTGATTTACATGGCTGCAACGTATTATGTTGCGTAGATATATTCCATCAGAGTGAGGCTACGCCCGCTTGGCGATTGCCCTTGGAGTCGGATGGACTCGCTTATCTTCGACGCTCCGCAGCATTTTAGTTTATTTCTCATGAGTTGGCCTTGAGCCAATTTATTCCCTTGTAATAAAGACTCTATATGAGAATCGATTAATGATATTCAGGTGTGATTGAACTTTGATTACTTTATCGATGTAATCGTGAGTACCAAAGATGATCTTGGGATGGTATGCATACGTAGATTTGACCGATTTTGGGTCAGTCGCCACAGAGATGGTATCGAGCACACACCGACCGTAGGATCGTAACCCCTAGGATCGGAAAGCCATAAGCAGAGACCATTTACTTTGAACCCTCTTTCATTCTATAATTCTTCCCCGATCTATTCTCGACTCTTCTCTCCTTTGCAACATTCTAGATGGCCACGAAGTTCACCCCAGCTTTTGCTACCGGAGTTCTGCCACCCGATGAGACGATGCCCTTCGAAGGAAGCTGGTCCAGATGGTGAAGCTGCCAAGATTGCTCGCCTCGATCACCGGAAACCCACTAATGCACTTCCGACGACACCCGCCATGTGATTGAGGTGCATATCCTGTGGAGGACCTTTGGAGGACGACGAGCCTATCAACTTTGAGTTCACCGAGTTCAACTGGATCATCGGAAGAGACGTGGCGATCTACCGAGCACTTGGACATCTCCGAGAGGAGTACAGGACCGAGCTCGATCACTCAGACTCGCCATGGTTTCTCGCAGGCAAGGAATGGAGATATCATCCGCACTCATCGAGGACGATTCCACTCTCTCTACATCCAGACTTGGAGTGTCTTCTCAGAAACGGAGATTCAGCTCGCCAGAATCAAGACACACCGAAGCTTTTGTTCCGCGAATCGAACTGGAGGAGAAGGCACGCAGATTTCTTGGCTATGAGGAAGAAATCACGGACTTCATGGAGATAGTCGACGACCAAGATGAAGCTTGCCGCGATTGAGGAAAAGATGGACTTGGGTGAGGACCTTTACCCGAGTGGAGATGAAGCACCCTCGTGAGCAATGATCAGATTTTGAGGGAGTACCACCAAGGAAACCCCAAGAGGAGGCGCCATCGATGAAGACTTTAGTCGACCACCATGTTATCTTTTACTTTTTTTCACGATCGCTTAGGCCGATGTTTTCCTTCGATTAGTCATGAGCTTTTGTAATCGAGTTTGAACCATGTTTGAGTGGAATGAATAAATGTTTGTGTGTTATGATTGTGCATTCATATGGGTAGTGTTATTCTCATAGACCATTGTTCTATTCTAATTTTCTCACCCACTCCAAAACACCAGATGCCTCCGAGACGTGACATCGGTTTCCCGCCGAGCTCACCCAGCTGCTCCAAAGCAACAGTAATGCATCGATGCAGCTCCCGATTCGTAATCGTAACAACCCCGCCAACAATCCACCGCCACCACCACCACCCACTGTGGACAATTTGACTCGATTGAGGTTGAATCCGCCAGTGTTCTCTAGTAGCACCGAGCCGATTGTGGTCGACGATCGCTCCGCAAGATTGGAAGAGAGCTAGTCACCGTTGGATGCACCGATGTTGAGAAGGTGCGCTTTGTCACAGATCAACCGGATGGACCTGCAGCTTGGTGGGAGAATTACACCGCCACTTTTCCTTTGGGTGGCATCACTTGGGATCAATTCCAGAGTTTTCAGACCGCTCATGTCTCATCTGGAGCCATGAGTCTCAAGAAGCGTGAGTTCCGCAACTTACGCCAGGGAATCGCATCGGGCACAAGACGTGGAGGAATTCAGCAAGCTTGCCCGCTATGCCCCGATGATGTGGCCACCGATGCCGCCAAGGTGAGAAGTTCTTGAGGGACTAAATGATGAATTGAGCATGCAGCTTATTGTGGCTACTTTCAACAACTACCAGAGCTGGTAGACAAGGCCACCATCCCGAAGGCAAGCAGCAGCAGAGAGAGCCGCAAGAGGAAGTACAGCCAGGGAAGCACAATTCAGAGCTCAGCAGGCCCCGCTATGCACCGCATCAGAGGGCACATCCATCACAACCATGGAGGTCATAACCATGGTGGAAATGGAAACAACCGCAGCCAGACAACAAGTCAGGCCATGGCAATGGCAATGGCAGGGTAATGGCAATCAACACCGTTTCGCCTCGCCCAAGGATCTGAGCCACATCACCGCTTCAAGTGCCGAAGACAGGCACTACGCCACCGACCGCCCGGAGGCTGCAGCAGAGGAACGGAATGGCAATGGAGGCTCAGCCAAGAAGCCCAATCCTTTCCTCGTGCTCAAGTGAATCACATCGACGGGAGAACGCCTATGATCAGCCGCATAATCGTGGTTGGTAAGTTTTATTGAATTCACGCTCAGTTTTGGTTCTGCTTGATTCGTGCAACGATTCATTCATATCAAGGGTAGTTGTGGATAAGTACGGATTACGACTAGAACCCTTAGAAGCCCCTCTCCGCCGGGCCCGCAGAGGAGAAATGATGGCAGGTTTGCTGTCCCGCAAAACCTCAACATCGGGAACCACAAATTTCCGTGAGAACTCATAGTGTTGGAAACTCAGACCTTGGATGTAATCCTAGGCATGGATTGGTTGTCAAAGTATGAAGGAACATTGATCGTGCAAGAAGTCTATTCTCGCCACCACCCCGGAGCGTAAGAGGATCAAGTATGTAGCCAGCACAGCCAGATGAAGAATCAGTGCATTCTCACGGAGTTGTTCAGAGGAAGTGCCAGAGTGCAAGAATTTCCGATGTGTTCCCTGAGGAATTACCAGAATGCCACCGACAGAGACATTGAGTTTCGATTGAGTTATTGCTCGCACAGCCCCAATATCCAAGAGACCTTATCGGATGCCACCGAATGAGTTGAAAGAGATCAAGGAACAAATAAATGAGTTATTGGAGAAAGGATATATTCGCCCAAGCTCATCACCTTGGGGAGCCCCATTTTTTGGTAGAGAAGAAGGATGGAAGCTTGAGGATGGTTGTGGATTATCGCATTGAACGGTAACCATCAAGAACAAGTACCTCTGCCCATGATCAATGACTTGTTTGATCAGCTTGTTGGAGCCAAGGTATTTTCTAAGATCGATCTTCGATCGTGGTATCATCAATTGAAAATTCGTGAAAAGGATATACCCAAAACAGCATTCACCACTGTGTATGGTTTATACGAGTATACCGTCATGTCATTTGATTGACTAATGCTCCTGATACTTCATGAATTTGATGAACAAGGTGTTCATGGAGTATTTGGACAAGTTTGTCGTGGTGTTCATCGATGACATATTGATATTCTCCAAGAGCGAGGAAGAGCATAAGGAACATTTATGCCTAGTTCGAGAAACTTCGAGAACATCACCAGTATGCCAAATTCAGCAAATGTGAATTTTGGTTGAAGGAAGTTGATTCCTCTGACATGTTATTTCAGGAGAAGGAATAGCAGCTTGATCCCGCCAAGGTTGAATCACCACCGATTGGCGCCACCCACCTCACCAAGGAGATCCGCAGTTTTCTGGACTTGCAGGATATTATCGGAGGTTCATTGAGAACTTCTCAAGATTGCCAAGCCCATGACCGAGCTGTTGAAGAAGGAAGCCAAGTATGTTTGGACCGAGGAATGTGAAGCCGCTTTGAATTGAAGAAACGGTTGGTCACAGCCCCAAAGGTTGATATTGCTGCACATACATAAGGAATACCAGGTTTATTAGACGCTTCGCCAAGGACTCGGAGGAGTATTGATGCAGAAGGCAAGGTTGTAGCTTATGCCTCCGCATAGCTACGGCCTCATGAGATGAATTATGCCACGATGATTTGGAGTTAGCAAATGTAGTGCATGCACTCAAGACTGGAGACATTTCTCATTGGAAATCGCTAGGATGTCTATACGGATCACAAGAGTTTGAAATATATCTTCACGCAGAAGGAATTGAACCTCAGCAGAGGAGATGGCTAGAGTTGATAAAGGACTATGACATGAGATTGCATTACCACCCCGGTAAAGCCAATGTTGTAGCAGATGCTTTGAGCCGTAAGAGTTATGTGAACACTCTACCGCAGGAGGATTACCCCAGAGTTGGTCGATGACCTCGTAGATCTCCGATCGAGATAGTTCCAAAGGATTTGTCGCAACTCGAAGTTCAGTCCACCTTGACCGAAAGGATTCGTGAAGCCTGTAAGTCGGACAAGGAAATCGATGAGATTAAGCAAAAGATGGAGGAAGGAAAAGCTAAAGGATTCCGAAAGGATGAACATGGAACTATTTGGTTTGAGGATCGATTATGTGCCCAATGATCCCGAGCTCAGAAGCTAATTCTTCAGAGGCTCATGATTCATCAGATTGATTCACCCCGCAACACCAAGATGTACCGGATTTGAAGCAAAGTTTCGTGGACCGTATGAAGAAGGACATTGCCGAGTACGTAGTCAGATGCGATGTTTGCCAACGTAAAGGCGTAACATCGGCCAGCAGGTTACTTCAACCTTTGCCGATTCCCGATTGGAAATGGGAGAAACTTGGTATGGATTTCATCACAGATTACCCAGACCCGCTCAGGTTATGATTCTATCCGGTAGTAGTTGATCGCTTGACTAAGGTAGCTCACTTCATTCCCGTGAAGACTACCTATACCAGTGCTAAGTTGGCCAAGATATACATGACCAGGATCGATGTCCGCATGGAGTTCCGAGGAAAATCGTGTCGATAGAGGAACGCAGTTTACCTCAAAGTTTTGGAAGCAATTGCATGAAACTTTGGGTACGAGGCTGGAATTCAAGATGCCTTTCATCCGCAGCATGATGGATGCACCGAGAGAGTCAATCAGATTCGGAGGACATGTTGAGAGCTTGTGTGCTAGACTATGGGTCTAGCTGGGATGATAATTTGCCAGACGCAGAGTTCTCATACAACAACAGCTTATCAATCCAGTTTGAAGATGGCCCTTTCAAGCTCTATACGGAAGGAGGTGCAGAACACCATTGTGTGGATAGTGTTGAGATCGATCACTTTTCGTTCCGATCTTATCAAGGATTCCAAGAGAAAGTCAAGCTGATTCGAGACCGCTCAAGATAGCACAATGACGATGTAAGAGTTATGCCGACAAGAAGCGCAAGGAGGTGACTTACAAGGGGGAGACCGAGCATACTTCGTGTGTCTCACTTCGTGGAATCAAGAGGTTTGGAGTCAAGGGAAAGTTAGCACCCCGATTCATTGGCCCCTACAAAATCCTCGAACGTCGTGGAGAAGTTGCATAAGTTGGAATTGCCGAAGGATTGTCCGAGTTCATGATGTCTTTCACGCTTCTCGCTTGAAGAAGTGCCATGCCGACATGGCCGATGTTCCGTTGAGAGACACAAAGGCCCTAGAGGCCATACAGCTTGACAAAGGATTTGACTTACAAGGAGAAACCCGCAAAATTCTCGAGACTGCAAGCAGAGTCACCCGCAGCAAGTCATCAAGTTTTGCAAGGTGCTGTGGAGTCACCACACCGAGGAAGAAGCCACTGGGAACGCCAAGAAGATCTTCGCCGAGACCATCCGCACTCTATTTGTTAGTTAACCCAATCTCGAGGGCTAGATTCATCTTAAGGTGGTAGGTTTGTAACATCCCAAATTTCCTATTTGGAATGTTTTACAATTATAGCTAAGCATCCTATGCATCCTGTTTGAATTTGAATGCCATTTGAAGTTTCAGAGTTTTGAATTTGAATTTGAATTCCAAACTTTGGCATGTGGGAAACAATTCAAAACTAAGCCCGATAAATACTTGATCAAAAGTATGAGAGGAGCAAACATGACACTCCAAAAATATCAGAGGAAACAATGCTAAAAGAATTGGATTCAAATCTGAAATTTTATTTGAATTTGAAAAATGGATTTTCATAAAGTTTGATTTTGCTTTGGAAAATGTTCAAATGAAAGGGAATATTCCCCTGATCATTTTGGTATATATATACCCTATATAAAATATTTATAGTTTAGGTTTTATTTTGTTTTGTTTTAATTAAAAAATAAAAGAAAAGACCTTCTAAGGCGCCACCAGCCACCCAGCCCAGCCAGCCCACCTAACCCCCACCACCACAGACTGGCCCAGCCAAAGCCAGCCCACTGTTGGCCACCAACTGAGAGCCAGCCACACACACTCCTCACCCCGCCTCGAACCCCTAGGATCCGGCCACCACCAACCTTCCTCTCTCTCTCACCGACCCGTGGCCCCACCTCTCTTCTTCCTCGCCACGCTTGAACTCGCTGAGATCCACCGATCCTCAAGAATCCGGATCCCGACGCCTGATGCCCTTCCGCCGAGCCGAGGCCTGCTATATAAAGCCAGACCCTCCGCACCCCATTCCCCTAGCCTCGCCGAGCCCTCTCTCTCTCTCTCCGGCACGCCGAGCCCGAGCTCACCTCGCCAAAACCTCGCTGCCGCCGCCTGTGCACCCCACCTCCCTAACTCCACCGAACCATCCTCGAGCTCCTCCCGCCTCCCGACGCCTCGCCAAGCTCGCTGACGCCGAGCCCTCGAGCACTCTCGCCACCACGACGTCGCCGAGTCCGTGAGTCCCTAATCCCTCCACTGCTAGATCCTAAACCTAGGTTAGGATTAGAAGCCTCAAGGGGTAAGTTTTAGTTAGAAAACCGGACGGCCGAGCGGTTTATTTTTTAGTTAGGTTTATTTTGTTTAGGCCGGTTCGTTGTTAGTTAACCCTAGGCCCGCTTAGACTAAACTACGCCTTAGTGCATGATAGGCCCATTGGGCTTTTTCTTTTATTTTGATTTTCTGTTTTAGCCGAATAGTTTCAAATTTCAAAATGTATATCTTTTATTCTGTTTAATATTTTGAGTGATTCTTTTTTGTTGGATTGCAAATTTTATGTAGTTTCTGAAAACATATATTTAGCTATGTTAAAATAATTAAAATGCTTTAATATTGTTTTAGTCAGAATAGCAAATCTGCTATAGTTTTAGTTAGAAAAATTATTTTTGCATGATTCTTTTGCAATCACTTTATTTTGATATTGCCAAACCCTAGAAATTAACTTTGGTATTTTAGGATTAATAAATAATTAATTCTAGGCAGAATCCTATTAATCCTAATTAATTGATTAGTTCCTGTTTTCCTAATTAATTAATTAGTAAATTAATTTATTTTTAACTTGTGATTAGTTATTCTAGGTTAGTTTCTGTCATTCCATTAGATGAACTTTTATTTATAATTAATAAAAGTTTTAAATTAATTTTCTTAATAGAAATTGGATTAGCCTAAAATGAGTTTTATAATAGCTTTTTAATTAATTCTTTTTGCTCCTAGTTGCTTAGTTAATCCTTTTCTCGTTAAGTTAACCTAAAACCATGATTAGGTTATATTGAGGAATTTTTGTTATATAAAACTATTTTTGTTATTGTTTGGAATAGGGAAAACTTTGAATTTGATTTCTTTGAGTTTTCCTTTGATTTGGTTTTGATTGTTTTGTTGTGTTATGTTACTTTTGTTATCTTGTGTGATCCTCTTGCTTTGTGCTTATTATGTTATTGTTTGTCTCGTAGAGTTCCCTGAGTGCTAAGCTTGCTACTACTTACTTTTTAGCTTACGAGGATCATCAAGAAGGCAAGTTTTGATCATGTTATTTCTATACCTATGTTTTGTGCATTAGTAGTTGTCACCACCCCACCATTGCATGCAGTAGTGAAATCTTGAAGTCATTAAACTTGAGTAGTATCATGTGGTAGGATGAACCAATCCCTTGTTACCATGACCCCGGACGAGTAGTTATTTTGCTATGCTCAGAGACGGATTTGGGATGAGTGAAATTCATAAGCAAGATGTGAGAGTCAATGATGATGACAACCCATGGACTACAATGATCAAGATGGACTTCGAAAATCACTACTGGTGGAGGATTTGTTGACGGGCACCGAGCACCTGAAGGGTGGCCGGGATGCATGGAGAAGCGCCATGACATCCTCATGGAAAGCTTCACCCAGCCACGAAGAGAAGGATGGATGCCCCATGACCGAAGTTACTCTGCAGCCGCAAGCCATTATGGGCTCGCTGGGTTGACCTTGTAGTGAAGCTGGCTGGACGGTACTACGAGAAGTAGACGAACGGTAGGATTGATGGGTACCGCAAGGGCCAAGAACTCTTTGAAGACCCTCGTTTATCTGGTCCCGCCTTCAAACACCATGAAGTGCTAAGACTTTAAAGGAGGGAATGATTCTTGCGGGAAAGTGCGCAAACCTCTCGCAGAGTGTTATAACCTAATCGACAGCCGTGTCCCCGCTACGGACATTTGAGCATCCGACCTTGGAAGTATTCGGATATCTCAACACTAAAACTAATGAATTAATTTGATGGGTTTATGACTTAATAATAATTTGGGAACTAGATATTGGTTGGCGGAACCATCTCAATAACTACCAACAATTTGTAGTAATTTGCAAATAAGTCCATCAGTAGTAGGATAAAATTGGCTTTTCGCAAAATGATGAAACTTAGAGCTCCACAGCCAAATATGCATATAGAGTTAGTAACTTTATTATTGTTATTCTTCATGACTTGCCAGCTTATTCCAAAAGCTGATTTACATGGCTGCAACGTATTATGTTGCGTAGATATATTCCGATCAGAGGAGGCTACGCCCGCTGGCGATTGCCCTTGAGTCGGATGGACTCGCTTACCTTCGACGCTCCGCAGCATTTTAGTTTATTTCTCATGAGTTGGCCTTGAGCCTAATTTATTCCCTTGTAATAAAGACTCTATATGAGAATCGATTAATGATATTCAGGTGTGATTGAACTTTGATTACTTTATCGATGTAATTGAGTACCAAAGATGATCTTGGGATGGTATGCATACGTAGATTTGACCGATTTTGGGTCAGGTCGCTACACGCCGTAGACCGCACTCAAGAAATCGCTGCACTAAACCAAAATAGCTCTTCGGGTCGGGTCCGCCTTACCACAAATGAGTCAAGACATGCTTCATGGCAAATCCGATAATCGATTCAGCTCGCCCATTCGCCAACCGATCGGTCAAAGGAAGAGGACGCCCGACTATGGAATTATGCACACAATATAGTTTCTTCCTTCGTAGCCCTTCGCCCCCGAAGTGCTCAACAAGATCCAGCAGTCATCCGGCCGCCAAGTCCGTATAAGCATCCTTCTCGAACTCCACAACTTGTCCAACTGAGCATACTTTGATCCAGATATTTCTCCGCAGCGTAAACGGTTTTCCAGTCTCGAATTGCCCCTACCGACCACTCCTCCTTGGCAGCTCAAAGCCGAATGGGCATTGTTGATTCAGCCGGGCGCCTTTTTCAGTCTCTCTTGCTCCGCTTTTGACGCTTTTTTTCAAGAACCTCGCAGCGATCGGGTAGTATTCTTCAACCTTTCGCCATATCGCCATTTCCTCTTGTTTCAAGTAAAGGCAGCCCGCTCGCTTTTAGCTCTTCTGCACTCTTAAAGCGCCACATTACTATTTCTCGCTTGCTCTTTCGCTCTAAGTAGTTCCGCCAGCCAGCTCCTCCACAGCAGCGGCACCATCTGCATTAAGCATACAAATAGTAAGACATGGGCGCCAAGCTCCTTACTAGGTGTCCGCAGAGAAGTCGACAATTGCGACTCAATAAACCGCTTTATTGACCAGCGCTGATGTCCAAGATCCGCCTGGCAAGTCACCGCTTTAGTTCGGTGATACAGCCATCAGTCCGGCACACTTGGACGACGCCACGCCACCCATTTAGGAGCGGGCGATATATTATATCGAGATTTTGATCCTCGCACGCCTCAATTTTGACAACATACCGAGTCTCAGGGCTACTATCATACAGGCGATTCTATATGCATAATTGTCAAGGTACATCATTTTTTTTGCGCATTTCTAACCCCCGCCAAGAAGCTTCGACGGCCTTATGCAATCCGCCTCCGCGATGTATTTTTCAATCACTGCATCCATTAGAGCACGGTGATCTTCCGAGATAGCCGCCGCCCGAGCAGATCCTTCACCTCCGACCGCACACCACTTGGCGCCGGACCTTCTCCTACCCACTGGGGAAATTCTCTCCGCGACGACACACCTCCGGGTCGCCCGCTTTCACATGAGGGTGCGACTGTGGAGGCGTTGGCTTCCATCATCTCCTAAGAAGATCCTCAAGACGAGCTCGCTGAGAAGGGCTGAGATCCGAACTACAAGGTACAATTTCGGTTATGTTTAGAAATAAATACAAGGATGTTCCTTATTTACAAGACCCCTACTTTTTTACTTACTATGCTCATTGAGGGCTGATCCCTTTGGGGAAATAAAGGCGGTTGGTTACTTCCAAAGGTTTACTCTCCGACGAAGATTCTTTTCCCTCGCTTGAGGCCTTGACCTCCTGGATCTTCAAGCTGTCCTCTTCTCTACTCGAAGGTGGGACTTTAATCCTCCTTCCTTGATAGCCTCCTTTGTAGAGGCAGCTATTTCCCCGCCCCCCCTTCGCTTTTTCTTCAAAAGGCACGGCCTTCAACATCTTGGTCAAGATGGGATCCCGGCGCGGTCTCCGAGGGGAGCTGACACCTTATTAACTTTGCCTTGGCTATCCACCTGTTCAAGAAATAGCTCCTTTAAAGGGTATATATATAATAAATGAATGAACAGCTTGTCCGGTTACATGTGGACTACTTTCTTGAGTATCTCGGCGATTGCAGCTTAGTCCTCAAGGCCCTCAACAGTCCTACACTTCTTTGTGATCCAAGAACAGTTTATACATCTCCATGGGCGTCAGTGCTCATAAAATTTTTGGAGAGCTCGTGGTCCCTCCCGGATTAAGTTCCCACAAGCGAGGGGGCGGCGCAGTGCGGAGGTATACGTACGGATCAACATGACATGCACCATCTGCAACCAGATTGATCTCTCTTTCTTGGAGGTCGCGAACACGTCCTCTGCAAGCAAAGGAACGCTCTTTGGACAGCCCCCAGCCGAGCCCTTGTTGGCCCATGACGCTAGCTGCTGTAGTGGACCCCAGCGGAAGGCAGGAGCGCCACCCATTTGGTGCCCCCGGGAGCGGTGATATAAAACACTCCGGTACTACAAACCAAGCTCCTCTTGAAAAGAGACCTCTGCCACGGAGAATCAACACATTTGCTTATGACCGTCCCTCCCAAGACTCTCGCTTGCTGGCCCTCGATCATCTTTGGTCTCCACCTTGAAGGTCTTGAGCCACAATCCGGCGTGAGGGGGTATATGGAGGAAGGCTCACATACAAAAATGAATTACTTAGATGTGGAGGATGGACTCGATTCAAGCTCGCGTGGAAATCAAGCCCATAATAAAACATGAGCCTCCGCACAAAGGGATCCGCTGGGAAGCCTAAACCTCAAGGGAAGTGGGACACGAACACTAATGCTCTCGCTGCCTTTGAGTAGAAATGACCTGTCCGGGAGCAGGCAGCCTAAGCGTAGATCTCGCCGTTAGATACTTGGTGTTTCAAGCAAGTTTAGCACATCTTCTTTCCTGCGGATGGAGGAAGACATCCATCGGCCGCGGCCGGTCGGAGCCAGATCACGAAGGTCCAAAGCTACCAAATCAAGCTTTGGTGTTGAAATCGGTTAGGCTAACTCGATGGAGGGTGTAAAAGGAAGAGGGCCTTGTCTAATTATAAAGAGGTTGAATACCAAGAGCTCGCCAGGGTTGAATAGGACTCCATTGATAGAGGAGGCCATGCGCACGGTTGGGTTACCCACGTCCGTATTGATGAGAATCCTTAATAAGGGCACGATCTATGCTTTGATAAGACGTGCTAAGGAAACCGCTTTGCTAAACGGCTTAAGGTGAACGGTAAAAACAAATCATATAAAGGTTGGGCTGCAGGATGTCACGCCACGGAATACGCCGCCAGATCTGCGGCAAAAAGTTATTCTCTCTATGGTGGAATGTGGAACTTGTTTTGTAGAGCCGACACTATCCTCGTGTTCGTAACCTTCTATGAAGTATTCGGAGGAGGAACCCGCCTTGCAATGTCGAAGACAATATGCGCTTGGACTCGCTCGTCATTGAAGCCTTGGTTCGGGGAGCTACCGAGGGAGTCCTGACTAGAAGCGTCCGGATAGCCAAACTATCATCACGGCCGACTCCAAGACTATGAAGATACAAGATTGAAGACTTCGCCCCGTGTCCGGATGGGACTTTCTCTTGGCGTGGAAGGCAAGCTTGGCGACACGGATATGTAGATCTCCTACCTTTGTAACTCGACGTGTAACCCTAACCTATCCAAAGGTCTATATAAACCGGAGGGTTTTAGTCCGTGAGGACGTAACAACAATCATACCATAGGCTAGCTTCTAGGTTTAGCCTCCTTGATCTCGTGGTAGATCTACTCTTGTACTACCCATATCATCAATATTAATCAAGAAGGAGTAGGTATTACCT
>JAHIAM010004965.1:0-66855 GCA_021605205.1 Aegilops longissima | reverse complement strand
CATGACGGGCGCATCACGGAAGCGATCGAACACGCCGCCTGATTCCCGTCACGACGTTCGAAACTCCTCAAAGGGCAAGATGGCCCTCGATGGGTCCGACTCCAGCTAGCTGGCTTGTGCAGGACGGCCCTCTGCGAGTCCGACTCGGGCCAGTCGACTCGAAGGAAGACGGCGAGCAAGGCCTAAATCCTGCCACCGGAAGAATGAAACTGTTGAGGCCCGCGACTTGTCATCCTCAGAGCCTCACCAGCTTCGGGGACTACTGTCGGAGTAATGGGCCCGAGTCCCAGAACCTTTCAAAGCATCAGGGCGAACTGCGCCCCTCAAGTACCTGCGTCGACCCCAAGACCAACCGAGTCCCAGAGGCGACGCCAAGACAAACCGAGTCCCAGAGGCGACTCCAAGACAAACCGAGTCCCAGAGGCGACTCCAAGACAAACCGAGTCCCAGAGGCGACTCCAAGACAAGCCGAGTCCCAGAGCCGACTCCAAGACAACCCGAGTCCCAGAGGCGACTCCAAGACAAGCCGAGTCCCAGAGGCGACTCCAAGACAAAACGAGTCCCAGAGGCGACCCCCCAGAAGCCCACTACGGGAGTCGGCCTGCAACTCCAACCACCGTGTGATTAAAGGGCAGGTATGGCCACAGCACGCCGCACTCACGGAGATCTCCGCCCGGCGCGGCACTGTCGCCATGCCGGCCCTGACATCAGCTCCTGGGGGCGGGGCCCTGTGCCCACGACGGTGGTCTCAGACGCCTGGGGCGGCGGGCCCACCACCGAGAGCACAAAAGACTTAAGAGCGCCTAAGAGTCGGACTACCGGGAGTCGGTCCCCAGAGTCGGCCGCCCTCCCACGGGTCCCCAAGCCATTAACTATACACGACAGGGGAATGGCAACAGTTGATCGCCTCGACAAAGCGGGCATGCACTGCTATGACCCCACGACCAAGCTCAAGGCCATTAGAAGCACGGCCATGTGAATCAAGCAGCCAAGCAAGACCTGGCTGGCGGCGGACACGGGCCGACGCCTGCACTGGGCAGGCCAAGGGACCCACTAGTCGGCGGGCCCTGTGAGTCGGCGGAGAAGACGGCGCACTGAGACAAAGCGGCCGGGACCCGGCCCACCGTTTTACCATTGTACCCCTAGGGGTAGGCCTATATAAACTCCCCAGGGCACCCATGCAAAGGGTTCGAATCCATTAGCATTAGACAGAGCCACATAGGAAGGAAAGAGCTAGCCTCGCCCTCTCCTACCACCCGAAAACAGCTCTAGGAGCATCCTTGTATTCACTCAGCCTTAGTGATCATGCGGAGACCCTGCAGAGCAGCAGTAGGGGTGTTATCTCCTCGGAGAGCCCTGAAGCTGGGTAAGATTCACCATGATGCATGTTCACGCCTCATCCTGCTTTAGGCACCGCGACGCTCTACTCGCCCCCACCATGATAAGCCATCCTTGGCATATGTTGCACCCAACCCCCGACAAGAGCCTGGAGCTTTGCCGCACTCGCCAACCTCAAGGCCATATTTCTCCCGCCAGGCGCCCGTGGCCGCCTCTTTCTGCGCTTCGACAGCGCTTGCTTAAGGGTTGCCACCCTGCTAGGCCCCTATAATAGCCACGCTAATCCTTGCTACTTTTTGCAATTGCACCTTTTGTATATTTAATAAGGTATTTTTACCTTCCTTGTCCTCGAGCTGCTTTTCAAGCCCGAGCCCTCGCCGGACTGCTCGATATTCTGCTTCAAGGTCCACCTCCAAGTAGCCAAGGCGGCGACGCCAAAGAATAAGCCTTCAGACACGCATATTGACGACTCAATATTATTAGATCCTCTATTCGGCTTTTCTTCCTAACGCCAATGAGCATCGGGGCTACCGCCTATGCGGTAATATTTTTACATATTTTTACTTACCTCAAAGCCTCGTTAGAAGGTCGACACAGCTTCACCAGTCCGCTTGGCAGATCGAATCCTTCGGATCACCGTACTCATCACAAGACGGTGCTCTCGCTTGTGGAGGTGCCGCACACCTCCAAAGCAGATTGTCCGATGCCTCCGGTTGGACGGGGGCCACCGGCTCGTTAGGCTTGCTCCTCTTGGAAGGAGGTCGCCTGCCGGACTCTGGAACCTTTGAAGGTTCCGGAGTGGTGTCCAGCCTAGGGCCGGACTTGGAGCCTTTAGGGGTTCTATCCCCTTGGCGCCTGGAGTCCGGAAGGTCGCCTTGCGGCGCCTCCAGGACCACCTCCTCCTGGCTTGGAACCTCCTGGGACAACACTTCGGCATCGTCCGTAGGGCGGGGGGAGGTAGCGGGCGGAAGTGAAATCACGTCTGATGAATCCAGGGAGCCGCTCGACGACTCGTCGAGCCCGGCCTCGGGCGGACTGCATAGTCATGTCCGAAGTAAGGAACCACTGTGCAATGAAGGAATACTATGAATCACTCTGGTATCCGGATACTTACGATTTCGCCAGGGGCTTGGCCCTGAGCGACCACCTCTTCGCTGCATGCTAGGGGAGTAGTCCGGAGGAAGGGTTTTCCCCCTCTTGGACCCTTCGGCCTCCCTAGTTGGGGCGGCCTTCCTTTTCTTTCCTTCCCCCGCTAGAGGGGGAGAGGTCTCTTCTTCCTCCTCCTCGCCTTCACGGGAGGATTGCGTCTCGGAGTCGTCGGACGACGAATCCGACACTACCACACGCTGGGCACTCTTTCGAGTCCCCGTGGCCTTCTTCTTGGCCTTCTTCTCCGGCACCACATAGGGTGCCGGAACCAGCAGCTTCGCCAAGCGAGCATCTGTTGGGTCTTCAAAAAGGAGCCGACAGCTTGATCTGTCCGACTACCGCCAACTCACAAAGATAAGGAGCTTAGATCCCGTGACAGAATCAAACTATGAAAAACTAATACCATGTAAAAGGTAAAAATAGCTTACCGCACTAGCGTGACGCTGCGTGCTGAATCCGCGATCCTCGGTAGTGGATGCGGGAGCCTCTGCGCCCTTGAATAGCGCCTTCCAGGCATCTTCATATGTTGTGTCGAAGAGCCTGCTTAGAGTTCGGTGCTGCGCCGGGTGGAACTCCCACAGATTGAAAGCCCGTTGTTGACACAGGAGGATTCGGCGGATGAGCATAACCTAGACTACGTTGACAACTTTGGGCTTCTTGTTCACCAGGGTTTGGATGCATGTTTGTAGTCCAGTCACCTATCCTTTATTGCCCCACGACAGGCCCGTCTCTTTCCAGGACGTGAGCCACGTAGGGGTCCGGATCAGAACTCAGGGGCTGCGACCCATTCAGGGTCACGCGGCTCGGTGATGTAGAACCACCCCGATTGCCACCCCTTCAGGGTCTCCACGAAGGAGCCCTCGAACCATAGGACGTTGGGCATCTTGCCCACCATGGCGCTCAAGACTCGCCTGGTTGTCAAGCACCACCTTTGGCTTGACATTGAAAGTCTTGAGCCATAGGCCGAAATGGGGGCGGATGCAGAGGAAAGCCTCGCACATGACGCTAAACGCCGAGATGTTGAGGACGAAGTTTGGGGCCAGATCGTGGAAATCTAGGCCATAGTAGAGCATGAGCCCCTGGACAAATGGGTGGAGAGGGAAGCCCAGTCCGCGGAGGAAATGGGGGAGGAACACCACCCTCTCATGGGGCCTAGGGGTGGGGACGAGCTGCCCCTCTTCGGGAAGCCGGTGCGCAATGTCGTTGGACAAGTATCTGGCCTTCCTCAGTTTTTTGATGTGTCCCTCCGTAACGGAGGAGACCATCCACTTGCCTCCCGCTCCGGACATGGCTAGAGAAGGTTGAGGTGGGGCGTGCAGACTTGGGCGCTGGAGATCGAGTGCGCGGAAATGGATAGGCAAAGGAGGAAGAAGGCGTAGGTGAAAAGGTGGATCCTTATCCCCTTATATGGGCGGACGAAGACCACACGTCCCCACCCGCCTGGTAAAACTCGCTTATCTCCCAAGCGCCGTAATCAATGGCCAGTTGGGTTACCCACATCTGTATTGATGAGAATCTCGTAAATAAAGGGGACACGATATCTGCTTCGACGAGGCGTGCCAAGGAAAACACCTCGCTAAACGCACTGAGGTGATACAATAAAACGATTCGAATAAAGGCTTGGCCGTGGTGTGATGACGCACTACGGAATACGTCAGCAGATTAGATTTGTGTAAATGTTATTCTCTCTATGGCAATATGTGGAAACTTATTTTGCATAGCCGGACACTGTCGGGGAAACTGATCCACGAACACCTATGGGACCGGATCGAGCCCTTTCGGTTCAAGGGGCGCTGAGATCGCACGAAGAGCGGATTGAGGTGAAGCACACGAGCAGTTTACCCAGCTTCGAGCTCTCCGGAGAGATAACACTCCTACCGCTACATGTCCGAGTGTATTGAGTTCTTGCTCGAGCGCTGAGTGCTACAAAGACACACTAGCTGCTAACGAGACCGAGCGTGAGTGTTTTTTCGCTCAACCCCCCACGCTGCGCATGGGCCTCCTTTATATATAGCAAAGGGTCTCCGACAGGTGGCAACGAGACAAGGGTAAAATGGAAAAGGAATTGCGTTGGTACAACCACCTGCACAAAGTATCATACCTAACCCCGACGGCAGGGGACAAAGGCATTAAATGCCCGCTCACGCCGCCCAAATAGTGCAAAAGGGACCGTCAGGACGCCACCGCTGCCACGATGGCAATCTTGTCATTGCCGCTGTTGATCACAAGACCGCCGACCGCACAGTTTTGCCACGCCGCTACCGAAAGGTCCTGTATGCACACGCTGGTGGATGTGCCGGAGCGCTGGTACAGAGTGGTAGTTTGCTCGCTGCAAGCGCTTTGTCCGCTGTCGTTGTCTTGTCGCGTCCGGAAGCTTGTCGCCACCGGCCTCGCCGGACGTGTGGCGATCGCGGCATGTTCCTTGAGATGCCTTGTTATCTTCCCGCAAGCTCCTCTTGCCGGGCCTTGTCTCCTTGGCTTGAATACTTTGTTCATGCCTTGTTATCTTCCCGCAAGCTCCTCTTGCCGGGCCTTGTCTCCTTGGCTTGAATTCTTTGTTCTTGAATGGCTCCAAAGGAACCACTTGAGGACCTTGGCGGTCACCCGCAAGCCTTGCCGCTGGTGTCAGAATCGCCTGCACAAGTTCGGGATACTAGGGTACCCCTACTCTAGTACAATCGGCTGCACACTATCCTGGTGTTGAAAATCTTCTATGAAGTACTTGAGGAGGAACCCGCCTTTGCAATGTCAAGACAATTTATGCTGCCGGACTCATCGTCATTGAAGCCTGGTTCAGGGCTACCGAGGGAATCCTGATTAGGGGTGTCCTGATAGCCGGACTATACCTTCAGCCGACTCGGACTATGAAGATACAAGATTGGAGACTTCGCCCCGTGTCCGTATGGGACTTTCTTTGGCGGAAGGCAAGCTTGACGATACGGATATGTAGATCTCCTACCATTGTAACCGACTGTGGTAACCCTAGCCCTCTCCGTGTCTATATAAACCGGAGGTTTTAGTCCGAGGACGTAACAATAATCATACCATAGGCTAGCTTCTAGGTTTAGCCTCCTTGATCTCGTGGTAGATCTACTCTTGTACTACCCATATCATCAATATTAATCAAGCAGGAGTAGGATTTACCTCCATTGAGAGGGCCCAACCTGGGTAAAAACATCGTGTCCCTTGTCTCCTGTTACCATCCGCCTAGACGATAGTTCGGGACCCCCTACCCGAGATCCGTCAGTTTTGACACCGACAACCTCCGTTCAGAAATATAAGATGATTTTCGATATTATACTCCATATATGACTACATATACGCACAGAAATGAGTGAACAAAGACACTAGAACATGTCTTCAAAGGCATGAGAGCAGAGGGATTACATGCAAAATCCATAACACAAGTTACTGAGGCAAATATACCCTCTTAAAAGGTTGCATTGATGTTCATAGTATTCTCCGTCTCAAAAATTCTTGTCTTAGATTTGTCTAGATACGTATGTATCAAGTCACATTTTAGTATTAGATACATCCGTATCTAGACAAATCTAAGACAAGAAATTTGGGACAGAGGGATTAGTTGAAAGTAATCCATAAGAAATTAGTATCAACCACTCGCATGTTTTGGTCAAAAGAGGAATTTAGAACCGTCATTTGGCACACAAAAATCACATGCAAGATCACCCAGAAAGTTGTACTACTAGTACTAGTATCATGTGTTAGATGAAAATACACGATCAAGATCGAGAAAAGATCGCCAAGAAGAGATATTACCGGACTTGCTTAATGAGGGATCCCTAGAGAGGGGGCTTGGAAAGGGCGATGGCTTTGAGCTTGTCTCATGTAGTCTCGTGGAGTGCTTGCGCTTCTTCGCACTATGAGCCTCGACGGTTTTGGCCGAGCCATAGACATCACTTCGCGCCGTGCTCCAATGCCCATCAAGAAACTGTCAAATAGAAATAAAAGAAAAGAAACCATAATCACAAACCCAAAAGAAGAAAAGAGAGGGAGTTATAGGATCAGTCTCGGGTTGCAAGACCGGCCTTGGCCAGAATCAACACCATTGATGCGCCACCTTTCCTTCTTTGGGAGAGAAGAACAATGGCGTAAGCAGGTCGAGGTTTTCTTGAAGAAATGAGGAACAAGATGAGGCGTAAGCGAGGGTTGGGTAGAGAGGAAGCCGAGAGAGAAGAGTGAAATGATGGTTGCTTCGTCCGGTCCAACTTATCACGGAAAGGAGGGGTTTTGTGATTTGACGGCTCATTGGGCATTACTTCGGGCGCTCGATCGTGGTAGTCTACCGTCACTCTACTACGGAGTAATTTAGTGCATGGCTGGTGGACCCCGATGCTGGCTATCCCACACGCCGGCTAAAGTGAGTAATTTAGTGCATGGCTGGAGGGGATCCGCACAAGAGAGCGTGGTCCACTGCTTTTCAAAAGAAAAATGATTACAAAGAAGCGCTTCCACTTTACGATGGAGGAGTGCGAAACACGGCAGCCACTTGAACATACACAGTGCTCCTACTACTAGGCATGTGAAGTGGTTCATACGTCAGTACTACACAATCGTGTTGCTAGTGTAGTAAGATATGACGATAACAAATGATGCTGTGCGCATGTCAACTACTCCTATATGTAACAAATACACGAAGAGGAAACAACTACATTGAGATGAGAATGCAACCAAGCACACCCACACGCTTTGTGCTACAAAGGATCGATCTCGCACAGCCTGAGTTTGATCCAACGGTCATGTTGCGCCGAGACATGGACATGCCCATGCAGGGCGCCTAAACACCGCCAAGTCCTCTCGCTTCTCGAGGCGCACGACGTTGGTGATGCAGGTGCAACCGCCAGCAGAGCCCGCCTCCTGTCGACAGGAGCCAGCTCACAAAGACGGCGCCCAATGGCACGAATGGATTCCGTGACGGAGCCTCGAAGGATTCGCCCGCAACGGCGACGGCAGCCCACAACCCTCCTTGTCCAGCTCAGCTCCCACCATCGCGCTGGAGACGGCTCAGCTCCTCGGAGATATAGGTGAAGAAGGAGACCAGGTCGAAGTCGCAGCTCGCTGAAATCGGCCGGTGGACGAACGGGTTTAGCCCGACGGCCGCATCATCGCTACTGCACGACGGTAGGCATCGCGCAGCCGCAACATCGCATGGCAACTTGGTTCACCAAGTGGCCGAGGCGATCTCGACCTCGCCACGATCAGCCCGCCGCGCTCCACCTGCCCCCGACGGCCTATCGTGATCTCCCGCTCAGCAGCAAGGCCGCCGATGCCTCGAGCATCTTTGTGGTGGATGCCTGCCGCTTTTGAAGCTCCATGAACTCGCACAAAACGGAGGAGCATGGCACTCCTCTCCTCCTGAGCTCATGGAGCTCCACGCCCTGGCCCCGAGCCCGTGATCCTGGCATGTAGCTCCTGTGTCAGGAGCCTCACCTCGGACTCCGTGATCTGCTGCGCCGCCATGGCACCAGGTAGAAGCAATGGGGAGAGGAAGCAAAGGGGGCGAAACGGCTGAAAGGCAATGCAATCTACGGGAAGGCGGAGATTGTAGGGAATATTTTGGTTTTCACCACGGTAAAACACCAGTCGACGACTTCTCACATCAGGGAGCGGTGGGTTTTTACAGGCGGAGTCATCATGACTAATTGCTGTTGCGCCTGCTCCCGTCAATCAAAATATTAAAAATCCTGTCGCGCCTGCTCCCATCAATCAAAAAAATAAAAATCCTGCCGCACCCAAACACCAGAGCAACTCCGCGGTGGATATTTATATTTACCTGCCAGCAAGTAGATAAAAAAAGGGGTGAAAAAACAAATGTGGCGGCGACCTAGCTAATCGGTCGAACTAGCCCAACTAGCTAGCCACCATGCTTCACTGATGTACTCGGCAGGAAAGGTGGTCTTTCATGATTTGACGACTCATTTACTTGCTTCGGCGCTACGACCGAGGAGGACCCAGAAAATGCGCGGTAGGGCGTCCCATGTTAGGAAGAATATATGTGCACCACCCGGGAGGACCCCAAACCACAGGGTAGGGTGTGCCACGCCTCGCACGGAGGAAAATGTGCGGTAAAATATATCTGTGACGACGTTAGTACCTATGGTTCGACCTCGACCCAGCCACCGGTCGAAAACACCCCACTAGCCACACAGCTTCATCATGCAAACATGGCACGGAGGATAGATGTGGTTAGCTCCGTCTCGACCAGCCACAACGTCTCTTGTTCTAGGCGATTCTTCTATTTTCCAAGCTTTTTTTAGTTGTAATAACACCACGGCAAGCTAGCACCGCTCTTCGTGTGTGCCCGTGCAAAGGTTAGACGATGGAGAGAAGAGAGATTGAGATCGCAGACCTGGGACCCACCAGTAAGTGAGACAGCGGTCATGCACGTGTTGACGAGGCACTCCCTCTACTCTACTCAACGGGAGTACTGTATAAATAAAATCAAGTTATGGGACAAAGCCAACAACGGTTTGTTTTTTCAGGCTATCGACTTACGCTTTGTAGTCCAGGTTGCCAGTTCGAATCTCGTCTTTCAGATTTGTTAGTTTTAGGTCCAAATTTGATTAATGACAAGTGGGACCCCCGTGTGTTGTTCCGATATTTCAGTGTGGGATGGTTTTTTGAACAAACACTTTGCGCGGTTAGACAAGTAACGACACGAGTTACACATATTTTGCAAGTTTATGAACAAAAATGACAGCGGCATAGAATATCACATCCACCCCGCAGCTTAGATACTATGGTGATACGAGTTTTTACACCGTTGGAGGTGAGATCCAATGGCTTGGGTGTAGTCTTCGTAATTATGCGCAATTTTCAAACTCTCCAAAGGTTTTTTTTTGCAAATAAAACATTCAGGCCTCGTGTGTGCCGCTGCATCTTCGATCCAACGGCTCCCCGGTGCTCATATTAGGTGCTCCCCGTAGCTTAATTACCCGCTACGGTGATATGAGCATCTAGGTCGTATGATCAGTGATCAGATGGCACATGCGTAGTACTTGTACTTTCTGCGCATTTCCCGAACTCTATCAGCCGTATATTGCAAAAACATTCAAACATCCTATTGTGGGCCGTTAGATCTCAGTGAACTCATATCACCATAGAATCTACGGTGCGGAGCGCCTCATACTCTCCCGCGAGAAAACATAAGGTGCTATCGCAGCTTGATGCTACGGTGATACGAGCTTGGAGGTCGCTTGATCCGAGATCCAATGGCATCTCGAGCAGTCTTTGTGCTTGTAAGCAGTGGCGAACTCTTTGGGGATTTTCTGCAAAAACCATTCAACCACCGAGGAGGTGTTGTCACAAATCCAACGCCTCAAGAGCTTGTATCACCAAAGCATCTAAGGTGTGGTAGCACATGATATTCTTACATACAGGAGAATATGATGTCCTCCTTCATCTTAGATGCTATGGTGATACGAGCTTCGAGGTCGCTGGATATGGGATCAAAGGGCATCTAAGTAGTTTTTGTACAAATTGTGTGCAATTCTCAAACTCATCAAGGTTTCTGCAGAAATATTAAGACGATCATGTGAGCTGCTATATCTCAGATCTACAAGCTCCAAGCAACTCAGACGGCATATAGCATCTAAGGTATGGGGCACATGATATTCTCCCGGGAGGAGGGGTAGGGGTGCACAACCAATCGGTGGTTGGGAGGGTGGGGACAAATATAATCTAAACAACCCTAAACAGAGCTCCACAATTTTATCTAAGGTCGAGGGTTGACCCCGACAATCATAACTCCGCCTAAACACAACATTTTCATGTATCGTAGTAATAGACTTAATATTCATGTTTCAGTTTCATATTCATTTTAAATATTGAACTGAGGACCATGGATGTCTTACATTTTACTCCTTTTCGTTTCCAAATATTAGTCTTTTAGAGGCTTCAAATGGACTGCACATACGGATGTATATAGACATATTTTAGAGTCTAGATTCACTCATTTTGCTCCGTATGTAGTCACTTGTTGAACTCTCTAAAAGACTAATATTTAGGAATAGAAGGAGTATTTTTGAATTCGTGTCATACATGCATGGTTTGGAAAAATAGATGCACTATACTTATTGGATTGTTGTTCTGTTCATGCGTGTGTGTCTCTATGTGTGTGTGTGTGTATGTGTCGTCATATGCTTGATACATACAAAGTTTTCTCACCTCCATGTTGTTCATCTTTTAAATTTGAATTTGCATTGGAAAACTTACTAGGGATACCATGAAATGTGAAATCCACGTTGAGATCACTATATCACAAACTCAGTCTAATTCAACAACTCGTCATAAATCAATTACCACGTTGAGATTTGTATTTGCAAGGAAAATACGGGTATTGTATACACATAGATTCGTTCGGCAATTTAAAAGGTTCCTTTCGTATTCTCGAATGGTAGGACCCAATGGCGTACCAGCCAGACCTTGGCTCGTGTTGATCCTAAAAAAAGCAGGCTCGTGTCCTTCGGTGGCGTGCATGGTACGCACATTAGGCAACCCCATTACCCCAACCAGTCGAGCCTCAGCGTTTCAAGTCGACATATCTGGCGGCCAGAATTCCAGCCCTAGGAAATTCCCCTCATGTCCCCGGTCCATAATGACTACAGGTGAACAACGGAGGGATGCTCTAGTAACTAGACAATGTTACCTACCATGCCGAGCACGGTTCAATTCCCTCGGTCGCCGCTCGTCAAGGTCACCCGTCAACGGCATTGCCTAGTACTACTACTACTACACCAGATGAGCATGTAATTGAGCCCGCTTTGTTCGTGCTTAGTACTTGAGTTAATATATCGTGCAATGCAATCGGTACGGAGGGATTATCCTTTACTCTGCATATATAACTTGTCTCAAGTCTAACTAAGCAAAATGTTTGACCAAATCCTTTCTTAAGAAATACAACAGGACAGATGTACGGCTTGAAAATTTATTGCATGATGCAGGTTATGATATTGTTTTGAATCCTGGATCTTAAATTTCTGAAAATCCAAAAGTGAGCATAAATTCTTGAAACTAAGCATGGTCACGTAATATGGATCAAATATTACTTCGTAAGTTTTTTCTTCAATTTGAGACAAGCTGCTTATGACAAGTTGCACAAATGAAGAGCCAAGGTATTTTGGAAGAAAGACTTGTCACGTTAACATTTTGTCCTTCATTGAAGCTAGTACAACGTCCAGGAGTACGCCAACAACGGCGCAAGACACCGCTGTCGCCATCGGTCAGTGGCCCGACGACACACAGAGCACGGCAGAGGAGCCACTTCCCACTCCGAGACGCCCCCGCCACCGCGTAATCTAAATTTGCCATGAAAAACGTTCGGATTGCCATGCTTAAAATCCGAATGTTTATCATTTCCGTTTATTTTATATCGATCGTCGTATAATTTAAAGTCGTAGTCATACTGAACGAAATGTATGGTTTGATCGATTGAATGTTCTACTAAAACTGTATCACATTAAATATAAAACGTCATCAAGCCACATGTTTTTCTTGTCATCCAACGACCTAGATTGCTTCAATGTCGCGCGCTCAACACATTTAGCGTGCAGTTAATTTCATGCCAAAAATAGTGCTAATCACATGACAACACGCAAATAATATCCTAGTAGTTAATATCCGCATGCACTTAATATACATCCAAATTAACGTGCATTGCATGTACACACTGACTAGTGCTGCTAGTACGTGAAACTGGTGTCGTGACTTGTGAACGCGTCCAGATATGGTCAACGGCAACATCGCCCGCGATTTCTTCCTGTTTGCCTGTGCGTCTAAACGCAGAAGGGGAGGAGAGAGAGAGAGCACACATGGAACCCACCAGTAAGTGAAGACGTGTAGATATATTTTGTGCGTGGGAGGAAGCAAGGTCAACCGATGACATGGGTCGCCGTGTGATCGAAAGAGTGAGACGGGTTGGAGAGAGTGACCTAGATAGACGATGTGCGTGAGAGAGTATACAATGTGAATAGGTCGAATTGGGCTCAAACATGGTGATATATCGTTTTTGTCCGAGAAATAGCGAGGTCAATTGAGACATACGGAGAGAGAGAGAGAGAGAGAGAGAGAGAGAGATTGAGTGAGCATGGCCCACCATGAGGTCGAAAGAGTGGTGGTGGCTTGGATGGACTGACCTAGATAGACAATCTGCGTGAGAGAGTATAGAGTGTGTCGATCGAGGCCCGAACAGGGAGATATATCATTTGTGTGTGAAATAAAACGAGGTTAAACGAGACTCAGATAAAGAGAGCGAGATTGAGCGAGTGTGGCCTGCCGTGCGGAAGAAAGAGTGAGACAGTCTCCAGGGAGTGACCTAGATATACAACATGCGTGCGTGCGCATGCACGAGAGGTTGGGGACTAGATAGGCAATGCATGTATTTAGCGCGAGAGGGTGAGAGGGAGGGTGGAGAGAGAGCTCGGCATGGGGTGCAATGGCGGGTGTGTGAGGTAAATACATTTGGTAATAGAGTGGAAAAAGGGGTTGTGTAGTTGAGAGACTTAGAGATCGAAACATGGAGAGAAAGAATGAACGTGTGTTGGAAGCCGATAGCTTCCTAAGGTGGTTAGGAGAGGAAGATTGACCGATACAGGAAGTATGTAGCGTTTGTGCGGGGGGGGGGGGGGTCTAAAACAAAATTTGAATGTACATAGTACGAGACTTAATATCGATGTTTCAATTCGGTGTACATTGTAAGATTTGAACCGAGGAGCAGGCATACGAGTAATTATTTCGAATTCGTGCCATACTAAGTTTCAAAAAGTTGACATTGACTCAGTTTGTTGTGCTATTTTGTAGGTCATATGTTTGAATCCATCCAAAATTTTCTCACTACCATGGTGTTCATCATATACATATGCATTTGTATTAAAAAAGTAGCGTGGATACAGTGAAATGCGAAATCCACGTTAGAATTGGAGAACGCTACGTGACACACACTCTAATTCAAATAACTAACTACGTGACACACACTCTAATTCAAATAACTAATTATGTGAGACACACTCTAATCCACGTTAGCGTGGGTACCCTTTTGATTTTTTTTCAAATAACTCCTCATTAATTAATTTATAGTACTCCCTCTGTTCACTTTTATAAGACCTTGAAGACATTTCTGACAATGTGCAAAACAGTTCATTTTAAGTGGAAAATATATGTCCATTGAGTCTCCCTAATTTTTCTCAAATATTTTTAAAGCTTTAAAATAATTTTAACCTATTAAAGACCATTTCTGGCTTTAAGAAAAAGCCTTTAAATAAAATAGGAAAATAACTTTTAAAATTATATTTTTTTGGTTTATGGGTGACCTATATCTAATAGGAGTCAAATATATTTTTGGAAAGATTTTTACTGCCCTTAATTAGGTACTTGCAGTGCAAACCTCAATTCAGGGGGTTTTTGGAAAAACTAATTTTTGAAAATACTATTTGGCCAAATTATTTTTGTAGGAAATTATTTTTATGTCCTATACACATGGCATGATCATTGGTTCAAGATTTTGGAGCAAGGAGATGAAGTTTAGAAGGTGGAGTTGTGTCGACTTTAAAGAGCACTTGAAAAAAAACACAGAGAGAAAACCAACTCCAAATAAAAGCGAAATAATGCAAAAGTTTTTGTCAAACCACACTTTATCATGATTTATTAGCTTAAGTGTTGTGGCATTAAAATCGGGGTGTGACACCTTCCGCGCCCAGATTGCTCAAATCCCTAATTCGCCGCCAACCCTCGAATCACCCCTCGTCTCGTCTCTTTCCCCACCGTTCCCCACCTCTGTGCCGGACGACAACGACGAAGACGACGGTCGCGCTTCACCACCGCACCGGAGCTACCTCATCTCGCCTGGTCCACCGCACCGGTGGTCCACCGACAACGCCACCGCCGAACCGACGCGCCTCACAGACACCAAGTTCCACCGCATCAGGTGCGCTTCACCGACGCCGTCTCCCAGCTCACTGGGGCTACTTCACCGAGCACATCGTTGCACCTCCGCCCCCCGAGGCCGTTGGGGCTTCACCAACGGTCTCATCCACCGCATCGTGGCGCTCCACTGCCACTCAAGATCTGCATCCGTGCGCAGCCAGCCACGCCCGCGCATCACCCTCAACGGCTCTGAAGTGACCCGCACTCTAGCTAGGCGAGCATGCCCAAACGCCTGCCCGAACTAGGTATTCACACATCACTCCCTTGTGCACTGTTCCGACAATGTTTGGATATCCTTTCACTGCCCTCTTAGCTTACATGCCTATGCAACTCTGACCTTAACTCTTATTTCTTCTGGAGATATCATCTGAAACAAGCAAATCCATATTTTAGCGAAGCATGACGGCGCTACGGGATCTGGTACACATCTTGCACACCCGTATAAACTTGTAAGTATCTGTCCTCTGGTACAACATCAAGGTCGATTCCTCTTATTTGATCAACCATTCGCCGTGTCAAAAATGCACAGGGGGATGCAAGGAGCACAAGGCCTGCACATCCAAGCAAGTGGTAACATGGACTTGTACATGGAACATCCCAAGCGCAAGCAGAGCTGCGGTGAGCCTGTACAACGAGCTAGCGGAAGTCCCTGCATTTCATTTAATTTGTACTGGCATTCGTGTATGATTTGTGTGCAGTGGCTGATCCACGAATTCAAGTTACCAGGGGCGAACATTTAACTTAAAAAATACGAAGGCACTTGCACTCCAGAAATCAACATAACTTGAGAAATGTGAAGCTACATGCACTTTGAAAACCAGCTAATGATCCAAAGTAGTTCAGATTATAAACACTAAATGATGCAAACACCAAAAAACACAAAATGCAACATGGTGTACAAGGACTACAAACATGGTCTGTACCTGCTTGAATTATTCGTTCTCTGGCTGAAAATATCGAAGTGTAATTGCATGTATAACCAGTGCGCAAACTGCATATCAATATATCTATCATGCACAAGTATGCCAATAGTTTCAAACAGCAGATTAGAAAATTATTTATGCTATGTTGTCATGATACGGGGACTTTCTGGTAGATGGCATCGACGTTTCCTCAAGCTATGAAAATGCACTATAATTTGCTTGTCATCAATGCCTGCAAATCTTTGTCTCTCTCAACATAGTAGATCATCATTAGACACTAAATCCTTCAATGAGCTTGCAAAATGCTTGCATTAGTCCCTCATTAGACACTATATGTTCATCACCAGGAGCATGTAAAATGTTTGCATCAAATCCTTCATTAGCAATCTGCTCATTAGACACTTCAGCTCAAGAACAACATGAGCTTGTATGTTTGCACCGAAACTTGATTAGATACATCAGATTCAATCGGTTCAGTATTGATTGGGGAGTTATAAAATAAGTAGAAATTGGTTTCATTTTCTCATAGATTCCCTACATACAAGCAGTTTTACAACACCGTCAGTTTAACTATTGGCCAGAAATTGAAGAGTTGAATTAGATATAATCAGGGATGTGATGTACCTGCTCGTTGCGCATGCTACTCTTGCAATTAGCGATTGTCCGTTTGCGCAAGCTCGATGCCATGCCCGTGCTGCCGCCACTGCCTCCCATGCAGGCTACACCCAGGGTTGGATCTTCATCTTCTTGTCCTTCCGTTCGCTTGAAGCCCGGCGACCGCCCTCCAACGAGGGCGCGAGGAAGTGTTGTGTCGGTCTGTCCAACGGCCGCTAGGTTAGGAGCAAACTAGACTGGAGGCTGGAGCGAATGAATTGGGATTTTTCCTGCTGTCGATCGATATGGGAGGCGCTCGTTTGGGCCGCGAGCCTGCTATAGGGCCTGCCTTGCTCTTATGTTATTGGCCCATCCAAATTGAAACATTTTTCTTCATTTTTTACATTGCCTGCTCGTGCGTTGGGACGAACAAAACTAGCATCCTGAGGCGGCCGCCCATACCAGCCCCCTGAGGCGGCCGCCCATACCAGCCCCTATGGTGGCGTCGCCCCTTTTTGCGTGTATGATTGGATAGTGAAAAATATTCCAGTGGCGCTTTTGATTTACCCACAGAATGGTTGAATTGCTTGTTTCTATGAACTGAGTTCGCCAATAATGTGAAGGATGCCAGTCTTTTCATCCTATTGTAGATTGCTTAGATCTCGATATGCCAAAAGTAATCGCATGAAATACACAAGAAAAGCCGCAGTGATGTGTTTGGCTACAACTAGTCGACTACACGCCCTCATATAACATATCAAGGACGCACCATCTTACCAAATTAACCATTCGACTTACCCATGCAGTGTGGGAAGAAAGAAGTATTGGGACTGCATATCCAAGCAATTGATGCCATGGACTCCTTCGTACAACCATGTAAGCGAAAAAGAAGTTGAATTGTGCTGTACAAAGAACTAGCGTAAGTTCGCCACTGCTTCTCGAATTTTAGTTAGCCACTTATTGCAAAATTGTTCAATTACGTTGCTTGGCTTAATTTAGTTTGCTACTGATTACATAATGGCACAGCCTGTTAATCATATTGTAGACTGCGCCTATCTATGTGTTTGATACTTACTATTAAGAATTACCTGTTTGCCTTAACTTAAATATCTACTTGTTTGTTTAACTGCTTTGCTGCTGCAATAGCGGGTTACAATGATGTTAACAACTACTTTTCAGCATCCAATTGAAACTCTTTAATTCCTTGTTTGTTTAACTGGTTTGTTGTTATAACTCCCAGTTGAGATGTTTTGCTAACTTCAACTTTTCTGAATCCAATCGGAACTTTAATGGCAAAACAGGTTAGCCCAAGATCAAAGAGTGAGGTCCCCATGGACGTTGCATCATCCCACGGCAGTGGCACCGGCCCAATCGTGCATTATGAATTGCCAACTGCTGATGCTCTAGAGGCTAAACTAGTGGTAGAAAGAGATTCTGCTTCTGCACTTAGAGATGAAGTTGACATGTTGAGGAAGCAAACAGCACAATCACAAGCAGTACTCAAGACAACCATTAGATATTTGGTGGATTTCAAAACGAAGCAAGCTGAGAGTGACCAGATTGTTAAGGTCCTGAAGGAAAAAAGGAAATTAAATTCCTACTTGGTAAATCATAGGTGAAATGTTCTTTCCATAGTTGAATAACCTTTGTGTTGTTTGTTCATGTAATCAATCAAACCATTTTTTTTAGAGATCATGTAATAATTGTTTTTTTTGTTTGTAATTTTATTTGAGCACAAGTCTGTATTAATTGATAAGACTCGGAGACATTTCATTTGGATTGCTGTGCCAGACCTACAAATATGCCAATTGGGCTGAATGTGCATTCAGCAATACTAGTATAGATGGACCATAAGTGGCACGCATCGGAGAGGGCCAAGATGTTGGCTAAAAAAAGGATGCTATTGTAGCCAAAAAAAAGTACAGCGGCCTGGCTTATGTATGTTAGTTGATATTATTGATCCATATACTCTATAAGTGCTTATATGTCTGTTAGTTCCGTACATTCTTGGTTGATTGACTCGGTATTTGAATCTTTATACATCGCTTGTGTACATATCTAAATGGGAGTACACATTATGCTGCGTGTGACATTTGAGTTGGACATGAAGTGTTCCAAATATTCGAATTCACCTTAAACTGGATTCTAGTTTCTGAATTTGAGTATCGGCATTTGTAAACCATATTCATATATGGCAGTGGAATACATCTTTGTCGTCCTTCTGAAGATATATAAAAACACATAGAATGATTTATAAAGATTCATATAGGAATACAAAATGGATTCAGTTGCCAGGGTAAACGTGGATGCTTATTGTCCCAAAATTCGAAAGAAACGGCAAAATGTCCACTCCCACATCGGCTGCCCGAAGCCAAGTGTTTGGTAGATGGAAATTACTGTCTACCCATTACACGGACAATCCATCGGCCCGATTTCCACTGCTCTAAATAGGGGTAGGTTAGTAACTTCAATTAGACGTGACACGACCGCCTCTGAGCCCATTCCGACACGGTGGGCATCAAACATGGGCGGCAACACTCATTTGATTCAAGCTCGTCCGAAAGACCTCTGTTTCTCCCTCCATTCCCCATTCATACACGGTGGGCGGCAAAACAAACTCTCCTCGTCCGAAATAGATGTAGGCTAATATTTTAAATAGGGGCAGATGTGTAACTTCCATCAGACGTGACACAACCGCCCTACTTGTCAGCCCCGTTCATACACCGTGGGCGCCAACCGTGGGCGGCAAAACACCCTCTCCTCGCCAAAAATAGTTACCGGCAAATATTTGGGAGATGCGAGATTATCGTCCTATCCCCAACCGACGAGACGTCCAAATTTGAAACGGGGGATAAGTTCGTAACTTTCCCATATTTTAGACAGGCGCGTCCCAAAAACATGGTTCCCCGTACCTCTCCCTCCATTTTCCCATTCATACACCGTCCGCGCTAGAGCACCCCATTCCCACACCAGCCTCCGTCCGCCACCCCATCCATCGCCGCCGTCCTCCACCACATCCATCGCCACTGTCCTCCACCATGCCGGAGTGCCTACCAAGACCGCGTCGTCCACTACTAGAGATGGACGTTTCTCATCCACGGCGACGGACCAATAGCCTTGCATCGCGTCCTCTCGCTTCATCGGCGTCGTTGTCCTCTTTGTCGGGGCTGCTCACACGACCTTCTCTTCCACCGCAATGGGACTTATCCCCCGATGCACCCATCTACCGTTGCAGATCTGCTTCAACGCCACCGACAGCCATCGCACCCCCGATGCCTACACGGCACCGCAAGAGAGGTGGTACTTCATATATCCTCAACTTTTTGATCTCAACCAGAAAATAGATCTTAACTTGGTTACTCTACTTTCTTTTCAGCTCTTAGAATTTAGTTCTTAGTTCGAAGCAAACAATGGATGCTAAATATCATTTCTCCGGTTTGCAGCTTCAAATCTGCCATGGCACAGCCATAATACGGTTTAATTGATCATGCTTAGGGTTTAATTGATCATGTTGGTTCCGTGGTGGTTTCTTTAATAGAAATCAGAGGGGAAACCCTCTTTTGCTAAAAAATATATGCTTAGAGTTTCCCCCTTTATGATCACTATATGATCAGAATACGTGCTACGTTTCATAAAAACACTGCTCCACCCATCAAGCTAAACAAGCTTAGTTGTTCAAACACGAATCTGATATTATTAAAACAAAGTTGTTTAATTGGTCAGCTAAATGTTCCTAAATTAGTTTCAAAAATGCATGTTCGCCGCTCGGGTGTGTATCTCTATGTGTGGTCTGGTCAGCACGGTTGGGGAGGTGAACTTTGCATATGCAGGGGTTTATAGGCAGACACTCTCCGAGTTGAAACCGCAATGCATTCCATAGATAATCTGACTACTTTTTATGTTTTCATGAATCTTAGATTCTGAACAGCGTCATAATGAGTATGAGCTTGCGCGCATGAAAAGAATAAAGCAGAATAATGCCATGGTTGTCAAACTTGGCATTAAGGGACTGAAATCAAGTCTTGATGCAATGCAATGCAAACACTCTCCACCTACAGATTCATGCTCAGAATATGATCCTAATAGTGATTCTGAGCTAGAGGGAGACCTAAGTCAATGTAGCTCCCTAGTGGAGGAGTCAGAGGAAGATGCCCTATCTTATTCACCCATCAAGGTACTTGCTCTAACTTTCCAAGGTTACATTGCTCGCACATATCTTGCAACTGATGCTTTGCATTGCTTCTACTTTGTTGAACTGCCATTAGCTTAGTTTACGCATCGTGTATGTGAATACGCCCTGCCTATCCATTTTCAGTACATATTCCATCTGTCATCATACCATATTTATCCATTCAAATGTTGTTCTTGTGTATCAGACGTTCAAAAGGAAGAGGGCGATTGCTGATCATGGAGGAGCACAAGAAAAGTATTTGGAAAAGGTAGTGGCACCTGATAAATCAAATAGCCCATTAGGTGTAGTTGCAATATCACCTGACCCACAAAATACCCCAACTCTAGCAGACTCTAGCCCTACTACACTGGTCATTTCTGATGCCCCAACTCAGCAGACCCCAACTGCAGCAAACAATATGATTATGCCAGTTGACATAGCACCAACTGTACGACGCAAAACCCCCATTCCATCAAAGAGTACACCAAATCCAGTTGCCAAATCCTTTTCGAACCGAGAGAGCCCCAATTGCAGCAAATAGGACCCTGTTCCATTTCTTCTCAGTTTAGAAGACGGCTTATGTTGTTGTCGAAACTTTGTGCGCATCTTTCCTTCATGGAAAGATTATACCGAACATAGAACAATTTCCAGTCTTCCTCCGCAACTTACGCGTAAGTAATGTACTAATGTTATTCATGGTCATTACTGCATATGTTTCTCACGATGTAAGACACAAGATTTCATTCTTTTAAATAGGCGAGGCGCAAACTGGATTGTGATGACGAGCAAGGGTTGGTTGCGCTTTTCAAGCACTCGTTGATGAAGTATCGTTCCTACCTGAGGCAATCGCACTTCGATGGCAACCCTCTGAACGAAATTTCTGTAAAGTCTCCGGTGCTACATTTATCCGACGGTGACTGGAATAATCTTGTAACACATTGGTCTCGGCTGCAACGTAAGGTACTGTCTATGATATCACATCACAATTTGAACTACATTTCTGCATTTGCCTTAATGTATCACTTGTACGAAAACTGTTAGCAGAAGAACATTCGTTCTCAAGGGACCACAAAATCTCGCAACTATACTGCACACTGCATTGCTCTTGTGAGTACCTCTTGCCCTGTATGACCATATTTACTTTCGTAGTTGTTTGATTATGTAGCATCACTGCACATGTTAGCCTCGTAATCGTCCATTTGGTGGAAATTATAAGATCTGTATGGACTCTTACATAAATTTAGAATCAACCCAATGCTTTTGAAGAGGTTTAGCTCTGCAGTCCTCTTGTAAGGACTGAACGTGGTCTATCACTATACTTACATTAACAGCTACTCCCTCCGTCCCATAATATAAGAACGTTTTGTACAGTACACAAGTGTTCAAAACACTCTTGTATTATGGGAAGAGGGATTGGTTCATTTGGTAGCATTCTGCATCTTATCTCCCTCGCCCACCATTTACCAAAAAAGATCAGATCTATATTTAATCTTATCAACAAGTAGAATACACAGACAATGCCAGTGCAGAAGTGTAACCCATTGCTCTTGTCAGTACATTTTATCCTGTAACGCTTGTACTTCCAGGGATTGGTAGTTGATTATGTAGCATCAATCTGCATATTATCTTCATTATCCTCTACCCCTTCCAGTATTATCATATCTATAATTACTCTCTACAAAATGTAGAGTACAGGCAATGCTTATGAAGAAGATTCTGTGCTGAAATTCTTGAGTTATCCTTCCCTTGACATGGAGAAGGGCATTATAAAGCCGGTGTTAACCGTTAATGTAAGTCAATCCTTCTAAAGCCTTTATCCTCAACTGCTATTTAATTTGCTCATACTCTCTATTGTTTACTGCTGTTTAGTTTGTTGTTTCTACCAAAATGCATGTTCGTAAGAACCGTAAGTTCTAAGTTTTACTTGTAAAACCAAATTCATATTCATACCATGCACATTACTTAATACTCCCTATATGTATGCTTGTTTTTGTGGATCTATAATCCGAAGGTGTGGTGAAGCAGCCCACGTTTGCACCTTGTCATCTCCTGTTTTATCTTCTTGATGTGGTGATGATATGAACAACATGCCATGCACATTATCCAAAATAGATACAATGATTTTCTTTGCCCTTCATCTATGCTTGTTATGTTGACATGGTAATCCAAAGAGTGTGGTGAAGCTCCCGCATTATGAACAATGCCAAATTATGCTATTGATATTTTGAACATACTCTTTATTTTCTAATTTGAAATTGGATAGAATTGACAGAACAGTTATCATCTTTGTTTATACACGTGGAAAACATGTCATCTCTCTGCTTTGTTTCAGGGTGATATGCCTGATGGCATGCACAAGTCTGCTGAAGGCTGTGAGACAAACCCAACATATATTGCAGCAAAGAAGGCAAAACATCTTCAAGATAGCGAGACAACCCCAAAGTCTTGTCTTGATGCAGTGTTCAAGTTACTTGACACTAACAGTCAGACAAGCTCACAGAATTCGTTATCTGAATCAGTTCGACTTCTTTAGTCCCAAGTTCTAGCAGAAAGGCATTCTGCAACTCAACTTCGACTTGAAGTCCTATCTCTAAGAAAGATTGCGGAGAACACCAATGAGAACCTCATCGCTAAATAGCTACACCTGGAAGCTATGACCGACATGCTAGGCCGGTCTCACAGCCTTGCTCAAGCGACTTGCATGCAGTTCCCCATAAGGCTAACCTTTCTTGAACTGTCTTGGAAGTGGTCTCGGTTTAGTATTATTTTGTTACGCTGCAATGGTGCCCAGTTTTTGTAATCTGCTTCTACGTTGCGCTTTATGATCACTGGTGGCAAACTTCGATGCCCAGTGGATATAATATACCTTAAACCCTTTATTGTATAGTGTAGATTTATTCTAAGTTACTATGTCGTAATTTCTTTATTGTATAGAGTAGCTTTGTTCTTAATTCATACTAGTTACGCAGCAGCATGAAATGAACCCCGACCCATGATTGTGCGAATCAAATCATGGGCTTTTAACAGGCCAAAATTATCTCGGTCCTTGTTTGGCCCAATCAGATATCGGCTGCGAGCAGGCCGGATGCAAACAGGGCCGTAGTTAGGCCCAACTATATGACGGGCTTTTAACAGGCCGAAATTAATATAGGGCCGAAATGTTAAACGGGCCCTTAACAGGCAAAACTAATATCAGGGCGAATTACTAAGTGGGCCTTTAGCAAGTGGGCCCAAAAGCATAGTGTCCAGTTGACGGGCCGAATCTGATATGGGCCATAATTGAGCCCAAAGCCTCTTAAAGGGTCGGACCTGATCTGGGCCGTAATTTGGCCAGAACATGGTAGGCTTTTAATGGGCCGGATCTCATGTGGGCCACTATTAGGCCCGGAGCGTGGCAGGCCGTTAATGGACCGGATCAAATATGGGCCGGCATTTGGCCCAAAACATGGCAGCCAGTTAATGGGCCGGCCTACTAGGGTCCTCAAAATCTTGTGGGCCTACAAATGGGCCGCCCATTAATGTCGGCAAATCTGTGGGCCTTTAGTCGGGCGGCCCATTATGACCATAAGAATCTTGTGGGCTTTACAGGCGGCCCATTATGGCACACAAAAATCTTGTGGGCCTTTACAGGCGGCCCATTATGGCCCGTAAAATCTTGTGGGCCTTTAGCTGGGCCAGCCCATTACGGTCCGCAAAATCTTGTGGGCCTTTAGTTGGGCCGTCCCATTATGGTCTGCAAAATCTTGTGGGCCTTCAGTTGGGCCGGCCCATTTAAACTTGTTGGGTCGTGCCACGTGTCGACATATCATAGGCGCCTATCTGACCCACTGACGAGCTGACACGTGTTTTGTTCGGCCAATAAGAATTTTACACGTGGAAATTTCCCATTGGTCGGGGCTGTTAACGGGTTATCGGATCCAAAACCTGACCCGATAGCTTAACGGCGTTCCGTTACGGTGGATGCCACGTGTCGGTCACCCTTGACGAAAGCACTTCGTGGACGCGATTTATCGTCATGGAAGTGGACACTTCCGTGATGATAATTTTGGTAATGTCATGGAACACTTCTACGACAGCACAGGTATGACTATCTTGATTCTGTCATATTTGTCATGGATGTACATGCATGACAAAAAAAGCAACCTACTATGACAAACACGTATCATCACGGAAGTGTATTTTTTTTGTAGTGGTACCCTCTTTATACTTTCTGTTATTTAGTTGAATTAAAAGTAAAAATAGTATTTTTCTGTCTGTTTCCTGATTTATCCGTGCAATATAAAAACACCCCGAAAATAAAAGTCCTCCAAATGCCATGCCAATTTAATATGATTTTTTCGGGAATATTTGAGGATTTATGGTAATGAAATCACCGCCAGGGGGAGCTGCCACCTGTCCACGAGGGTGGAGGGCGCGTCCCCCTGCCTCGTGGGCCCACAGTGGCCCTCCTCCACTTATTCCTGCACCCATCCTCTTCTTCTTCCTCCCACAAACACGAATATCTGGTTCAAGCACGAGTTCTAGCTCACTTTGTTGTGATTTTCGATCTCCTTGCTCAAAGAACCTCTCGCAAAACTGCTTGGGAGATTGTTCCTTGGTATGTGACTCCTCCATTGGTCCAACTAGTTTTTGTTCTAGTGCTTTATTCATTGCAAATTTGTGCTGCATAGGTGACCATGTTCTTGAGCTTGCATGTCAAATTTATATGGTTCCAAGTAGTTCTAATGCTTGATATAGGCTCTAGGCACTTGTAGGAGTAGTTGCTACCAATTTTGTTGAGCTTTGTTCACTTTTGTTTGAAGTTACTAAAAAATTCAGAATATTTCAGAAAATAATGAAGAGAATTTTGAGGGGCTCATCGAGCCGAAGCTCGAAGGAAAAACAAAATGAAGAAGCACAGAGACCCAAATATAATTTGCCTCGTACCGCGGAGGTCCGGCCGTGTGAATGGCCTTCCGATAACTTGTCGAGACAAGCCGGGATTTATGAGGATTTCTATTCATTGATTGAAAATGCTGGCCTCACCGACTTCCTCCGCGACCAACGTCATCAGTATCTCTTACTCACAAATACTTTTGTGCAAAACTTCTACTTTTTCCCTAAGGAATCACCTCCTTCATGAGAGTTTCATTTATATGACGTTGTTAAGAAGATGCCATTAACTGAATTTTGCAAGGTTTCCAAAATACCCCCTGAGGGCACCTTAGAAGAACCACACCGTAAAGATGTGGAAGCATTTATTGACACCATCACTGTGGGGGAAACCAGGAATGTTTCTGATGCAAGAATCACTAGCATACATTTTCCTGTTTTACGCTACTTTGCCAAATTTGCTAGTCGTTGCTTGATCGGTCGTGAAAACTGTGGAAACCTTAGTGTTCCTGATATTATTATTTTGTTCCATGGTTTATACCGTGATAACACTTTTAGTATGGGCAGAATTATTGCTAGACGGTTAAGTCTGAACGGTACTAAGGGCCCCATCTTTGGAGGCATTTATGCTTCACGCCTCGCTGCACATTTTAACATACCTACTAGGCTTTATGAGAAATAAGAAAAATTGCTGCCCAATGCTTATTTAGATTATAAGAGTATGCTAGCGCATAATTTTATTGTTAAGGGCAGGGAAGGAGAGCTCAAATATAAATTATTCTTTCATAAACATCATCCTGAAACTATTACCTTGCCTGCTCCTTCCTTGTTTAATTTTGAAGGACCTTATTTCATTACGTAGGCTACCGTCCAAGCCTACTGAAATCCTGCACCAGCCCCGGAGCCGGAACCGCAAGATGAGCCTCCACGACAGTCTGTTTATTCTTGGGATCCGGAGATGGCTGTCAGTCAGTGGCAGTCAGAGTCCTCTTCATCTCAGTACGACCCCAGCTACACCTATGGGTATCAGCCAGGCTATCCCTGGCAATGAACCAACTTAGGCCAAAAGCCTAAGCTTGGGGGAGTACGTTTTTCTCACCGACATTACATTTATGTTCACACACTCATTGCTAGATGTCGGTGCTCATACTCTTTCACTGTAATATCCATGCTAGTTTATTTTCTTTTTCCTGCTTTCTTCTTGTGTGTTTGTTAAACCTTAAGAAAAACAATAAATTTAGTAGTAGTTTACTTTTCTTGCTGTAGTAGTAATAATTAAAAAGAAAAACCCAAAAATATTTCTCATTCTTCTTTTGCTTGTTGGGAGCTTTCTCGTGTAAATAGTTTTATTTCTTTTCTTTTCCTTGGGGGTCGATAGGAGAAGACCATGATTAAACTGTTGAAGTGACTCTTATATGAATTATTGTTGATTTAACCAAGAGCCCATATTGCCTTGTCTTCTTCGTTTATTGTATGCTCGCAGATTCCAGCTTAGTCCGATGCACGTGCACTCCTATTATTATTCACATCGTTCGGTCGTGCAAGTGAAAGGCAATTATGATGATATATGATGGGCTGATTGAGATGAGAAAAGCTGGTATGAACTCGTCCTCTCTTGTTTTTGTGAATATGATGAGTTCATCGTTCTTGATTCAGCTTATTATGAATAAACATGTTTGCAATGACAATTAGAGATCATAGTTGCTTATGCCATGCTTGATTAGCTATGAGTTATAATGGTTTACCTTGCTTGCCAACATGCTATTAAAATGGTTATGATGTGGTATAGTGGGGTGGTATCCTCCTTTGAAATATTTAAGTGACTTGACTTGGCACATGTTCACGCATGCAGTTGAAACAAATCAACATAGCCTTCACGATATTTATGTTCATGGTGGATTATATCCTACTCATGCTTGCATCCAATGTTTATTAATTTTAATGCATGTTCATGGCTGTTGTCGCTCTCTAGTCGATCGCTTCCTAGTCTTTTGCTAGCCTTCACTTGTACTAAGCAGGAATACTGCTTATGCATCCAATCCCTTAAACCCCAAATTTATTCCATATGAGTCCACTATACCTTCCTATATGTTGTATCTACCTGCCATTCCAAGTAAATTTGTACGTGCCAAACTCTAAACCTTCAAATAAACATTCTGTTTTGTATGCTCGAATAGCTCATGTATCAACTAGGGCTGCCCTTATCTTCCATGTTAGGCGGGTTATTCTCAAGAGGACTGGACTCCGCTCCTCACTCACGAGAAAATGGCTGGTCACCGGGATGCCCAGTCCCATGCTTTACGCAAACTAAATCAAAATTTATTGCAAACAAAACTCCCCCTGGGACCTGATGTTAATTGGAGGCACTCGTTGTTTCAAGCAATCCATGGATTGATGCTTGTTGGTGGAGGGGGAGTATAACTTCACCATTCTTTTTGGGAACAGCCTATAATGTGTGTAGCAAGGAAGATATCGCCATCTCTTAGTTATTATGTTGATAATGAAAGTATGCCTCTCAAAATATTATTTATCTCTATTTTAAAACCGAGCTCTGGCACCTCTACAAATCCCTGCTTCCCTCTGCGAAGGGCCTATCTATTTACTTTTATGTTGAGTCATCACCCTCTTATTAAAAGCACTAGCTGGAGAGCACAGCTGTGATTTGCATTCATTACTGTTAATTTATATTGGGTATGACTATGATTGGATCTCTTTTACCATGAATTACAATGTCTAGTCAGTCCTTGATATTTAAGGGTGCTCTGCATTTATGTTTTGCAGTCTCAGAAAGGGCTAGCGAGATACCATCTTTTTATATCATATTATGATTGTTTTGAGAAAGTGTTGCCATTCGAGATTTATTATTATCACTTGCTAGTTGATTATGCTATTGATATGAGTAAACATGAGACCTGAAAATTATTGCAAATGTGGTTAGTCATAATCTTTGCTGAAAACTTGAATGCTGGCTTGATTTATTTACAACAACAAGAGCAAACAGAGTTTGTAAAAGTTTTTCTTTATCACTTTAAGTTTGTCAACTGAATTGCTTGAGGATAAGCAATGGTTTAAGCTTGGGGGAGTTGATACGTCTCCGTCGTATCTACTTTTACAAACACTTTTGCCCTTGTTTTGGACTCTAACTTGTATGATTTGAATGGAACTAACCCGGACTGACGCTGTTTTCAGCAGAATTGCCATGATGTTGTTTTATGTGCAGATAACAAAAGTTCTCGGAATGACCTGAAACTCCACGGAACGTCAAGTTAAAAATAATAAAAAAATCCTTGCCAAAGATGAAGACCAGGGGGCCCACACCCTGTCCACGAGGGTGGGGGCGCGCCCCCCTACCTCGTGGGCCCCCTAGAGCTCCTCCGACGCCAACTCCAACTCTATATAATTGCTTTCGGGGAGAAAAAAATCAGAGAGAAGAAATCATCGTGTTTTACGATACGGAGCCGCCACCAAGCCCTAAAACCTCTTGGGAGGGCTGATCTGGAGTCCGTTCAGGGCTCCGGAGAGGGGGATTCGCCGCCGTCGTCATCATCAACCATCCTCCATCACCAATTTCATGATGCTCACCGCCGTGCGTGAGTAATTCCATCGTAGGCTTGTTGGACGGTGATGGGTTGGATGAGATTTATCATGTAATCGAGTTAGTTTTGTTAGGGTCTGATCCCTAGTATCCACTATGTTTTGAGATTGATGTTGCTATGACTTTGCTATGCTTAATGCTTGTCACTAGGGCCCGAGTGCCATGATTTCAGATATGAACCTATTATGTTTTCATGAATACATGTGTGTTCTTGATCCTATCTTGCAAGTCTATAGTCACCTACTATGTGTTATGATCTGGCAACCCCGAAGTGACAATAATCGGGACCACTCCTGGTGATGACCATAGTTTGAGGAGTTCATGTATTCACTATGTGCTAATGCTTTGTTCGGTTCTCTATTAAAAGGAGGCCTTAATATCCTTAGTTTCCATTAGGACCCGCTGCCACGGGAGGGTAGGACAAAAGATGTCATGCAAGTTCTTTTCCATAAGCACGTATGACTATATTCGGAATACATGCCTACATTACATTGATGAATTGGAGCTAGTTCTGTGTCACCCTATGTTATGACTGTTACATGATGAACCGCATCCGGCATAATTATCCATCACTGATCCAATGCCTATGAGCTTTCCATCTACTGGTTCTCGCTTATTTACTTTTCCATTGCTACTGTTACAATCACTACAAAACACCAAAAATATTTTTTTTGCTTTCAGAACTCTTTTGTTACCATTACCACCACTATCATATTACTTTGCTACTAAACACTTTGCTGCAGATATTAAGTTATCCAGGTGTGGTTGAATGGACAACTCAACTGCTAATACTTGAGAATATTCTTTGGCTCCCCTTGTGTCGAATCAATAAATTTGGGTTGAATACTCTACCCTCGAAAGCTGTTGCGATCCCCTATACTTGTGGGTTATCAACCACCTCGCCGACCTCACCGGGAGAGGATAAGGGCGACTCCTCGGGCACCTCTCCCACTCACCTCACCACTTTCCCCGCTCCGCCTCTCCCTCTCCCCCATCATATTCCTCCTCACCTTCCCCCTTGTTCCCCGTCCTCCACCGAGCGCCATCACCGCTGCCCTCCGTCGTTGTCACGGCCACGGGCGGCCCCGTGCCTGCTGACCCTGTCGATGAGCTCCGTCGGGGTCTACTCCTTCGACTGGCGCCCTCCGCTAGAACCGGGAAGCACCGCAGCTACCGTTCTTCCTCGTCCCCATCTCCGGCCACCACGACGTCGTCGTTGCTCCGCCAACCCCCCTGCTGCTCCTAAGCCGCCGATGAGCCCTCTTGTGCTCCCTCGGTGAGATTCACTCGTGCTCCCCCTCTCTCTTTCACGCACGCGCGCTAGTTGCCCCCCCGCCATGGCCGAGCTCGGGACGCCGTCGCTCGTCGGTGTAGAGCCCCGCTCCGGCCACCCTCGCTCGCGCGACTCACCCCGCTGGATGCACACTGCCTCGCTTAGTCGAACGCATCTCCCGAATCTGCTCAACGCGCACCACAGCCACGCCCCGACTAGCTCCGCCCACGGCCTCCGCCCCGGCTCGCCGTCGGCGACCTTGCCGCCCCCTGCCCCCAGCCGATGCGAGCCCCACCATTGGACGCGCGAGACCACGGCCATTCGAACTTGGTTCGCGGCACTCGTTTTGACCCACGGAAACGGAATTCCGGCGAGCCCCGAGCGCCTGCGCGCATGATTTGATCGCCAGCGTAGTTCTGGCCGCCGCGCGCGACGTGGCTGACACAGGGCCCACCATTGGTCATTGACCGATGGGCAGGGCCCCATTTGACCAGTTGACTAAGTCAACTATGATGACTGGGCTGGCCCCTGTCTATGACATGCGGGTCCCGCCTGTTAAATTCATTTTCATAAATATCTAAACCTGTTAATTAATTAAATTATTTAATTAGAACACTAATTACCCACTGACTAGTAGGCCCCATCCACTAATTAGATTAATTAGATTAAACTAACTCAGCTAATTAAACCACTCTCAATGCCATGTGAGTCCCACTGGACCTACATGTCAGGTTTGACCTGGTCAGCGAGTCTGTTGACTGCTGACTTCACAATGATTTCATGCTGATGTCATAATTCCTTTTTGTTAATTTAATTAATTCCAGAAAATGTTTAAAACTTTGGAAATTCATAGAAAATAAACCGTAACTCGGATGAAAATGTTTTCTACATGAAAGTTTCTCAGAACGATGAGACGAATCCGAATACGCTATCCGTTTACCCATCAGATGCCTCTAACTATCTGAACATGGAATATTCCCCTCGGTCATCATCTAACATGTGTCCGAACGGAATACCTTCGGTTAATTCCCCTTCACCTATATCGTGTAGCCATACGTTAGGTCACACCCGGCGCAGCATATTGCCATGTTATGCTTTGTGATTGTTTGTTTGTTTATATTTATTGTTTCTTCCCCCTCTTCTCTCCGGTAGACCCCGAGACCGCTTATGATGCCATTGTGATTGACTATGTCGACGACGATCCTTCTTCCCTTTCAGCGGAGTTTCCAGGCAAGCCCCCCCTTTCATCATCCCGATATCGCCCATTCCATTCTCTCATGCTTGCAGTAGATTTTGCTACTATTATTGTTTGCTCCTATTCTGATGCATAGCCTGCTTTTGTTACCTGCTTATTGTTACCTACATGCTTATCCTAAACTGCTTAGTATAGGTTGATTAGTGATCCATCAGTGACCCCCACCTTGTCCTTGTTGCCCCTGCTTCATCATCGAAGACCCGATCAACAGGATCGAAGACCAGGCCCCGGCACCGCACATCAATTTCCCCTTAGTTGCTCGACACTATTGGGTTACTATCGAGTGTCGAGGGTGAGACCTCATCAGCACTTCTGATGTTAACCCTGTAGTGTAGCTATTCGGTCGTGGTCATTGAGGGTGATTTCCTCCTTAACCACTTCCGATACGGCTCTGTCGTGAAACCCCTCAAGTGTGAACCTCGAGAGTGGATCCTCTTGTGTTCACCTTGATGATTACATCGAGTGGAATTCACCAGGGGTGATTCCTCGGGTTTTCCCCTTGATATTTGAACACACGGATACTTGGACTTTACAACTGTTACTTGGAAAGGTGGGTCGACCCTGAGGGGTACCCGTGAGTGATGTGGAGATGGGTTGACCTGGAGGGTGCCCACGAGATAATTACGAGGCATGGCCGGGCATTCCTAGCCCTTGCCGCAAGTCCTCGAGACGGGGCAACGGGGTCACATATTTCGTGAGTCTCTGCTTGTTACCGTGTGCTCATAATCCACTACGATTTGGATATTTGATCTGAGGGGCCTCTGGCCTGATAGCACGAACCATCACGTGGGCATAGTATGGGCGTTCTACGTCGTATACATCAGCCGAAGCTTAATAGACGTCGACAATCGAAAGCGGCGGCGCGGGTTGGACTGCGTAAGCACCTGCCTTTGAAGGAGGTTGCTAGGTCTGCTCACCGTCACGTCGCAACATGCAGGAGTTCGGGCGATGGCCCATGACCCCTGGGGCATAGGTTTAGTCCGGCGTGTTGACCTCTCTATTAAGCCTTGGTTGGGTTGCGGCGTATTGTTTGGCCGAGGCCGGGCATGACCCAGGAAAGTGTGTCCGGCCGGAGTTAATCGAGTGTGGTGGGTAAGTTGGTGCACCCCTACAGGGGAGAAAACATCTATCGATAGCCTGTCCTACGGTAACAGACACTTGGAGTTGTATCCCGATCGATACAACTAGAACTGGATACTTGTGATGAGAAATGGATAGTATGGCTCTGGGATTGCTTTCTCGCAGGGAGTCGAGAAAGGATCTCTGGCCGAGGTTGATAACACTACTACTACTTTAATTTATGCTACTCTTATCTCTTCTGATGCTGCAAGATGCTTGGGGCTGCTTGAAGATGCTAGTCTTCGATAGGCTAGGCTTTCCCCTTCTCTTCTGGCATTCTGTAGTTCAGTCCACAGATACAACCCATTTCATTGACACCGATGCATATGTAGTGTAGATCCTTGCTTGCGAGTACTTTGGATGAGTACTCACGGTTGCTTTGCTTCCCCTTTTCCCCCTTTCTTCTTCTTTCCGGTTGATGCAACCAGATGCCGAACCAGGGCGGATGCCACCGTCGATACCTACTACTACGTGGAGACCGCCGACGACCGGGGAGTAGCTAGGAGGCTCCTGTAGGAGGCCTTGCCTTTTCGATCGATGTTGCTTTTGTGCTAGCCTTCTTAAGGCATACTTGTCTAACTCATGTCTCGTACTCGGATATTGTTGCTTCGCGACTCTTGTGTATTCAAGCTTATGTATTCGAGCCCTCGAGGCCCCTGGCTTGTAATATAAAGCTTGTATTATTTTAATTTGTGTCTAGAGTTGTGTTGTGATATCTTCCCGTGAGTCCTTGAGCTTGATCGTACACATTTGCGTGTATGATTAGTGTAAGATTGAATCGAGGGCGTCACAGGCTCCTTGCTTGTGCAGATTCTACAGCTGAATACTATTGATCGTATGGCAAACTAACGATTCAGATCATGTCCAAACAGGGTCACGGCCCGTGATGGAGTTGCAAACTGCAATATCTTGGCCTTCCAATCAACTATCACCAGGTTGTGATGTTTGATAACCCAAAAGTCTAGGGGATCGCAATAGTTTTCAAGGGTAGAGTATTCAACCCAAATTTATAGATTCGACACAAAGGGAGCCAAAGAATGGAAGATCAATAGCACGAGGGGCCAGAGACGAAGGACTTACCGGAGCACGAGGGGGGTGAGAAGGATGGAAGATCAAGGACTTACCGGAGCCAGAGACGAAGTAGAACTGGACATTGTCGTCGTGGCTGCGGTAACCACACGTGGTGTCGGTGTTGTCCTCCTTCAGGAGACGTGCGCCATGGATGGGGAAGACAAGCGTGAGGTCGATGCCGACGATGAGTACGCTAACCGTAGGGCGGCCGATGGCCACCTAGACCCAGCCAGGGTCGGCCCTAACATTTCGTAGGCCCTAGTGCAAGTTAGGTTTAGTGGGCCTGACGGGCACGTGGGTCTTCGCAAGCACCTCCGCACGCTATCAGCACAAGTTCAACGAAGTGTAGATATGACTTGTTTTTCATGATAATATGGTAATGTCAAAAATAAAAATCCTCACCATATTTTATGATGTACCTACCGATAGCAGTTTTGGACAAAAGCACAGATGCCTTGTATGCAAGTAGCTACAGGGAAATCCCGCAACATAATAACAGAGCAGTATCTAATCATCATGTGCTGATTTGATGATACGTGATCACCATTAATATGAAGCAACCACTTGTGCAACAATTTCATGTGAAGAAATCTTTCACAAAATTCGCAATCAACAAGGAAATATGGGCAATCCAGAGGAGAAACAACTAACATGTGGACGTGGGCTGCTGTCAATGCCTCACCGGCCAATCGCCCAATGCGCTGCTTCATCAGTCTCCTTAGGATACTTTTAAGATGGAAGAACAAAAGGCTGGGGTCCTGCTTGGATAATTAAGAGGTTAAGGTAGTGATACATAGAAAATTTTCATTCAATTAGCATCGGTTTGGCTGCGCAGCCTCTTGGGAAATGATTCAATTAATTAGCAAAGAAAGGAGAAGAGAAGACTGGGTGATGAACAAGAGACATCAGTGCTCTCATTGAAGAAGACTTAACACACAGTAGCACATGAGAGGATGTATAGTATTTTTCATAGCTCCATTGATGTTCTTGTAGCACCTGCAAGCCCAGAAAGGAGACTAGAAGACTGGGTGATGAACATGAGACGTCAGTGCTATCAGGTGCTATCAGGTGACGAACAAGAAATGAAATAATAACAAGCAAAATACAGTCAAAAAAATAACTTGCACAAAAATATCTTACATAACCCAATGTAGTTTTACATGTGATATATTAAATATATGTTTTTAGGTGTTTCAACAATTTTCTAAATCATATACTAACATTTTCTATAGTTTAAATAATTTTTTGTGTGTTTGTTGAAACTGATTCCAATTTGAACACATGCATCTCAAAAAAGTTTTATAACTTCAACAAAAATTTATATTTAAGTGCAAATGTTTAATTTTAGATCATATCCTAAAATGGATGAGAATTACAAATGATTGTGATGAAGAATTCAAACTTGCATTTGCAACCTATAGGGGGTCAATATATCTACAAGTGGACGATAATTATGTAAATTCACATTAAATCATATTATGGGTGCATAAGTTTGACATAAATTTTCAGAATATTTCATGGAAGTTGGACTATACATTTTTCACAAATGGATTCATCTCCCATGGTGTTTTATATAGCTCCCAGCGGCCTATGATGATTCATCTCCCATGATGTTACATCTCCCAATTTGGCATTTATATTGAAACTAATTTTAATTGGAACTACATATATCTCAAATAAGTTTGCATAAAGTATATTGAAGGATGGTATGAGGAGCCGACGGAGGTCGGGACGCCAGAGTGGCTGCTCGGAAGCCGAATTTGCTGGCTGACATTAGTGGCCCTCATCCAATTTGGCGGCGGCCGCTTCTTCCGGGTGCCTATGCTCATAGGAGGCTGACGGTTCAGGCTTGTCGTGGTAGGAGCTTGACTTTGTCCTCTTGCCCGGGATTGGCTGCTCCTCGGGCGGCTTGTCTGGGTTCCCTCCGCTCAAGCCAAGGTGGGTGTTTTGCGGTTGGTTGGGGAGACGTCCTCACGTTTTGGCGTCGATAGAGGTCCGTAGTTGTGGTGGGTGGGACTTCCTGATGCTGGGGGCGGATTAGTGCCTAAAACCATGGACCTGGCGTCATCTGAGCTGGTTCTCCATGACGGACATCAGCAGTCACTGGTTTATGTCACCCCTGGAACAACGGGATTGGGGTGGGGCTCTAAGTGTAGGCGCCCCTACCGTGGTGGTGTCGGCCTTGTAGGTGGTCCGCTTGGTTGGCCTTCTGGCGGGCACGATGGCGGCGGTGGTGGTTGTATCTCTTGGTCGTGTGGGAGGCAAGAGCTATGTCAGCGGGTGACTCAGGCGTGCTCTATCTCTGGCAGCGACGACGCCCCGATCTGGACCTGGGGATCTGATCTCGTCGATCTTACCCTCAAGACCTCGCGGTGGCGTGGATGGATGGCCGAGAGAAAGCTTTGCGCTTGATCGTTGATGACCCACAAGTATAGGGGATCTATCGTAGTCCTTTCGATAAGTAAGAGTGTTGAACCCAACGAGGAGCAGAAGGAAATGATAAGCGGTTTTCAGCAAGGTATTCTCTGCAAGTACTGAAATAAGTGGTAACAGATAGTTTTGTGATAAGATAAATTGTAACGAGCAACAAGTAACAAAAGTAAATAAAGTGCAGAAAGGTGGCCCAATCCTTTTTGTAGCAAAGGACAAGTCGGGACAAACTCTTATAATAGGAAAAGCGCTCCCGAGGACACATGGGAATATCGTCAAGCTAGTTTTCATCACGTTCATATGGTTCGTGTTCGGTACTTTGATAATTTTGATATGTGGGTGGACCGGTGCTTGGGTGTTGTTCTTACTTGAACAAGCATCCCACTTATGATTAACCTCTGTTGCAAGCATCCGCAACTACAACAAAAGTATTAAGGTAAACCTAACCATAGCATGAGACATGTGGATCCAAATCAGCCCCTTACGGCAAACGCATAAAGTAGGGTTTAAGCTTACATCACTCTAGCAACCCATCATCTACTTATTACTTCCCAATGCCTTCCTCTAGGCCCAAATAATGGTGAAGTGTTATGTATTCGACGTTCACATAACACCACTAGAGGCTAGACAACATACATCTTATCAAAATATCAAACGAATACCAAATTCACATGCCTACTAATAGCAAGACTTCTCCCTTGTCCTCAGGAACAAACGTAACTACTCACAAAGCATATTCATGTTCATAATCAGAGGAGTAATAATATGCATAAAGGATCTGAACATATGATCTTCCACCAAATAAACCAACTAGCATCAACTACAAGGAGTAATCAACACTACTAGCAACCTACTAGCACCAATCCCGGACTTGGAGACAAGAATTGGATACAAGAGATGAACTAGGGTTTGGAGATGAGATGGTGCTGGTGAAGATGTTGATGGAGATTGCCCTCTCCCGATGATAGGAGCGTTGGTGATGATGATGGCGATGATTCCCCCCTCCGGGAGAGAAGTGTCCCCGGTAGAACAGCTCTACCAGAGCCCTAGATTGGTTCCGCCAAGGTTCCGCCTCGTGGCGGCGTAGTATCGTCCCGAAAAGTTGCTCCCTCTTTTTTTCTCATCGAAAGACTTCATATAGCAGAAGATGGACGTCGGAGACCCACCAGGGGGCCCATGAGGTAGGGGGCGCGCCCCCCACCCTCGTGAGCAGGGTGTGGGCCCCCTGGCCTTCATCTTTGGTGAGGATTTTTTTTTGTTTCTTTTAAGATATTCCGTGGAGTTTCAGGACTTTTGGAGTTGTGCAGAATAGGTCTCTAATATTTGCTCCTTTTCCAGCCCAGAATTCCAGCTGTCGGCATTCCCCCTCTTCATGTAAACCTTGTAAAATAAGAGAGAATAGCCATAAGTATTGTGACATAACGTGAAATAACAGCCCATAATGCAATAAATATTGATATAAAAGCATGATGCAAAATGGACGTATCAACTCCCCCGAGCTTAGACCTCACTTGTCCTCAAGCAAAAAGCCGATAACAATAAATATGTCCTCATGTTTAGAGGTAGAGGCGTCGATAAAAAATAGAATACGGACATGAATGCATCATGATTATTCTCATAACAGCAACATATATAGATTTTGTCATATGATTACTTATGTTCAAGTGATGATCTTTTCACAATGCAAAAGTATGAATCAGAAACCTTATTGAGCACCAACAAACTTTAACCTCAGTCATTGAAGCAATTGCAATTTATCATAACATCAGAAAGAGTCTATGTCAGAGCTGAAAAGCAAGTCCACATACTCAACTATCATTTAGTCCTTCATAATTGCTAAGACTCACGCAATACTTGTGGTTATGAAGTTTTAATCGGACACAGAGAAAGATAGGGACTTATAGCTTTGCCCCACAACCTTTTACCTCAAGGGTAATGTCAACAATAATAATTCATGCTCCCCTACATCCAATTAGATAGATATATAAATATATATATATATATATATATATATATATATATATATATATATATATATATATATATATATATATATATATATATATATATCATGTTCTTTCAACATCTTTGGGCTTGCCAAAGGAAAAATGAAAAAGGAAAGGTGAAGATCACCGTGACTCTTGCATAAGGTAGAGGATAATAATAAAAGATAGGCCCTTCGCGGAGGGAAGCAAAGGTTGCCATGCGCTTTTATGGTTGGATGCACAAAATCTCAATGCAAAAGAGCGTCACTTTATATTGCCCCTTGTGATATGAACCTTTATTATGAAGTCCGTCGCTTTTATTACTTTCACATCACAAGATCGTATAAAGCTTATTTCTCCCACACCAATCAATCATACATATTTAGAGCAATTTTTATTGCTTTGCACCGATGACAACTTACTTGAAGGATCTTACTCAATCCATAGGTAGATATGGTGGACTCTCATGGCAAAACTGGTTTAAGGGTATTTGGAAGCACAAGTAGTATCTCTACTTGGTGCTGAGAATTTGGCTAGAATGAGGGGGAAAGGCAAGCTCAACATGTTAGAGTATCCATGACAACATACTTTATCTCCGATATAAGAAAACATAACTCATTACGTTGTCTTCCTTGTCCAACATCAACTCTTTAGCATGTCATATTTTAATGAGTGCTTCCAATCATAAAAGATGTCAATGATAATATATCTATATGTGAAACCTCTCTTTCCTTATTACTTCCTATTAATTGCAACGATGACCAAAGCTATGTCTGCCAACTCCCAACAACTTTTAATCATCATACTCTTTCTATGTGAAGTCATTACTCTCAATAAGATCAATATGAACTTTTTGTTTCTTTTTATTCTTTTTCTTCTTTTCTTTTATTCACCCAAGATCATGGCAAAATAATCAAGCCCTTGACTCAACACTAATCTTTATTATATATCTCACGGACTCGATTACATAGAGAGAGATCATAAAGCAAAACTCAAAACTAGATCATGCCATAAACTTTATTCTACTAGATCAAGATACTACTAATAGGATCGAACTAAAGAAAACGGTAAAGATAGGAGTTGTGATGGTGATACGATACCGGGGCACCTCCCCCAATGTCGGTGAGAACGACACCTATGGGATCACAAGAATCCCTAATACGGTTAGCGGGGCGTGGGGTTAAAAGAAGAGCGGATCAAACAGATAGTATCCAGGTTCGGGCCACGAGGATGCGTAAAACCCTACTCCTACTTTGGTGGATGTATATCTGTGTTCTTGAACTAGCTATGGGGCTTGAAGAGCTCCAAAAATCCGAATCCCTCTCCTGGTCGCCTCGGGCCTCCTTTTATAGGAAAAAGGGGTTGCCACAATGGCACACAGGAGGTGGAAAGGGTACAGTGACGCGAGGTTATCCTTCGCATTACATGACAAGGCGCATTTAATGCGTCTTCTTAGGTGTCCTTGCTTTATCGGGGGCGGGGACGAAGTCCGTCCCGTCCGTCACCGCTCCTTCTCGCGTTGACACGCGCCCTGGCCAGTGATGCCCGTGGTGCCATGTAGGCAGGCAGGCAACTGAGGTGGCGCGGTGGTGGTGTCTTCACGAAGATCTGCATGCCGCTACGCAGGTGCCTACCCAGTTGGTTGGGTCGGCAGCTGTATGCGAACAGCGGTGGAGGCTTGGTTGGCGTGGGCCTGATGGTGGCCTGTAGACGTCCTCGGCAAGGGCCTTGCCGGGGCCCCGGCAAGGGTCTTGTCACGGCGGCTGTCGTCATCCCCGGCAAGGCGCTTGCCGGGGGTCTTGCTGTCTTCCTTGGCTGGTATCTTGCCAAGGGTCGTCGCCTTCTTAGTGCATATCTGATCTTGAATGTTTCTTCACAAAGATCTGCACGCCACCATGGAGACGTCTCCCGAATCCTTGCCCCACGGGGGCAGTGGGCTCAAGGGCGATTTGCCCCGTAGGCGTGGGGCGAGTTGCCGCGGCAAGGGTCTTGCCGGGGGCTGCTAAAGCCGGCCCTGGCAAGGATCTTGCCGGGGGAGCTCGCCTCGTCCCTTGGCTCTTCATGGTCTTGGTCTTGGCGTTGCTCCAGTTACCTTGAGCTTCGGTCTTACCCTGGCTCACCTCCCTTGGCTTGCTTGGTGTGGTCGTGGGCGCGGCTCTGACTGCCCGTGCACAGTTATAGGGGTACAAAAAGTGTACCCCTCTTTTTGTGCACCGACAGGAGCCCCCGGGCCTAGGCCACACATAAGTGCAACGCGTTGTTGGGCTAGGCCCAAAAACGGTGCGCGGGCAGGCAGGGCGGTTTTTACTGCGGTAAGATTTTTCGCGCGCTGCGCTTCCCACGACTCGTGCGCATGGCGCAGCATGGGGAGGTGGGCGTGATGTGGGCGGCATGCGTGGGGTTGGTCTCTGCACGCATGCGTCACGTCGCGGTTAAATGAGAAGAAAAGGAGGCGGCCCGCACCTTCCCCGTAAAAGGGAATAACCGCGGGCGCGCTGCTCTCTTTGCCTTCCCCTCCTGCGCCTTTCCCAATCTCAGAATCGCCGCTTCTCTTTCCTTCCTCTCTAAGCTTTCACCATCGTCTGCCGTTGCTGCGTCCCCGGCGCCCCCTGTTCTTCACTCCTCTTGGCCGTCATGGCGCCTAAATCCACCAAGGGCAAGGGAGGGGCCAAAGACACCGGAGCGGCGGAGGTGCCGGAGAGTGCGTTGGCAGTGCAGCGGACGCAATCTGCCTTCTTTTCTCCCTCGACGGTCGATGTACATGAGCTTCGGGCCTCCTTCAAGCCCCTGTGGGGGTTGAAGACGGGGGGAGAGAATTCGGGGCACCCGGCCACGCGCGTTGTCCCCGCCAACTGCGCTGAGGCCGGCCCAAATCGGTACCCCTTCTTCGTCGATTACTTCTCCTGTGGCCTCTGTCCCCCATTTTCTGATTTCTTCAGCGACGTCATGCATACCTACGGCTTCCATCTCTTGGACTTTACTCCAAATGCCGTGGCGTGCATGGCTCTTTTCGCGCACCTTTGTGAGGGCTTCGCCGGGGTGCATCCCAACACGGCGCTTTTCCGCCATTACTTCTTCCCTCGGATCCAAACAGGGGGCGCCATCTCTGGTTGCATCGCCTGGATTCCAAAATCCAAGGGAGCGTACCCGGAGGGGGCCATGAAGGAGAGGTGGGAAGAATGGCGGGGCCGCTGGTGCTGGATTGAAGAAGAAGACCTGCCGGCGTTCTGCGAAGTCCGTCGGGTGCCGCCGATCCGCAGAAGTGATTGGCGTGATGTCGATGCCGACGACGAGAAGCTCACCGTCGCCACCACCAGGATTCTTCGGCTTACCGAGGCCGGGCTCACCCTCGAGATGATCGGGGCGGACTTTATCCGCCGCCGGATCGCTCCGCTACACAACAAGGGGAGGCCGGCCTGGCTTTTCATGAACCCCGCAGATATCATGCGGCTTCGCCCCGGCCTCGACCACAACTTCACGGTGATGCAGCATGCTCACTTCTGCCAACGACTCTTCCAGCTCGACGTGGGCCATGACGGCGAGACTGAGCGGATCGGCAAGGCTGGGAGGGCCGCCGCAAAGGCCGGCAAGACCGTCAGGGGGCCCTTGTTCAAGTTGCCAGCGGAAGTGGTCCCATTGTGCAATAATTCACGTCGGACCGACATCATTGCCATGATGTCGGACTGCAACGCGCACGGCCCCGTCCAGAGCTGGGCCAAGCTAGATGATGCCCAAGTGCAGGAATTCTTTGATACTCTGCAGGAGAGGCACGTCAATGCTGACGCCGAGCGGCTGCTCGTCCAGGACACCAGTCAGGTGGAAATGGACTACATTGCCGCCAGGGCAAGGGAGGCACAGCTTGCCGCGGAGGCCGGCAGTGCCGGTGGCGTGGAGGACAGGGTCGCGGCGGCCGCGGAGGAGGAGGAGGAGCTCGCCCGATGGGCGGTGGTTGCCGGGGAGGTCAGCAGTGCCGACACCGGGGCCCCGCTTGTCGAAGACGCGGTCGACGAGTCGTCGGAGGAGGAAGCAGAGGACGCGGGCCCGACGCCAGCCACGGGAAGAGGGCGAGTCCTGTGGCGAGCTGGCTCCGGCGAGCCGGTCCGGTCCGGTAGGACTGCGCGGCCTCAATTAACCCTGGAGGGGTCCGGGCGCCACACGAGGGCCACGGCGGCGAAGAGGCTGACGAAGGCCGCGGAGAGGAGGAAGACGACTGCCCCTTCCTCATCCAAGCGTGCGCCAACCCCGCCTTCTTTGCCTCCTCCGGCGGACGTCGACCCAGAGCTCGACGTGGGGGTCACTTTTGATCTCGGGCCTCTTAGCCCGAAGAGGAAAAGGAAAACAGTGGAAGAGGAAGAGATGGATGATGAGTAAGTACTTTGTTTCTTACCGCTATCTCCGTTCCTGAATTACGCCACCTATCTTGATTCATTTTTCCTTTTGCAGGGACACAGAGACGTTGGCCCAGAGGGTAAAGAGGGCCAGGGCCTTGGCGGGTGGCCAGCCCCCGGCTAGTGCTTCAAAGACGCCACTGGTGGTGTTGAGCAGCCCGGACAGCAGCCCCCAGCACAGCCCCCAGCGTAAGTTCGTCACCCTCCTCTTATAGACATGTGGTAGGAGTTTGATGCTATGGTGCTGACCTTGTCGGGTTTGCAGGAGGGGAGCGGCAGCAGGAGGAGCCGCAGAGGGCTACCCCCAACACACCACCCCCATCGACTACGCCGCCGCGAGGGGCGTCCCCGGCAAGGGTGTCAAGTACCGATCCCACACTGATGGAGGAAGAGGGGAACTTGGGCGCTGGCGACTCTGCCACGATGCCGAATACTGGCGGGGAGGGCACTTCTGCTTCACAGCCTGGCACTGGTGAGTCGCTTGTCCTCCGCCTCTCTTTTTCCCTTATTCTTTTTCTTGGCTTCATTGCTCCCATTACTACTCAGGCCATCCTTCAGTAGATATGGAGGACGTGGATACTGTTGTTGGGAACATTGTTGAGGAGGCCGCGGCGGAGGCCGACGGGATTGCCGCCGAGGAGGCCGCCAGAGATGCTAACGAGGTCGCCACCGACGAGGCCGCCAAGGATGCTGCCGGGGACGCCACTGCGGGGGCCGCCGAGGCGACCGGTGAGGCTTCTGCCGAGGATGCCAGTGGTGGGCCTGCCGGGGAGGCCGGCAAGGCCACAGCCGAGGAAGAGGTGGTTGACGATCAGCCCCCTTCCTCCACAACCTCGGGCCCCTGCAGATATTTGAAGGTGGGCGACGATCTTTTCGTCCATCTTCCAGGGGTGTCGAGTTCCCGAGCGCCCGCCGAAGGGGAGGTCTTCGACAGCGAGGTGCTCGCCACCACCGGGCTCGAGGTGGTCGATGAACCGAGCGTTGGCGGTGATGGTTCCCCCGAAGAGCAGCTTTTCCGCTCCATGGGGGCCAATTTTCGAAAACTCCAAGCGCTCCACCGTGCCCGTCTAGACAAGGTCAAGTCCAGGACGGCAACGGTGGACAAGGCGGAGGTGGACTTCAAGGCGCGCGTTGCTGAGACACAGACCTGGTTCCGCCAGACTCGCGAGGAGCAGAGGGCCTTTCAGACGGAGTTGGCCAAGCGCGACGTGGAGCTCACCATGAAGCTGGCTGACATCGAGAAGGCCCAGAAAAAGGCAGCGAACTTGGCTGCCGCGGCTGAGGCCACTCGAAACCAGCATCAAGCCGCACTGGATTCCCAGGAAGAGGACCTCACCGCGCGTGAGGCGAAGCTTGCCGCAATGCTCCGCGGCAAGGATGTGGAGCTCGAGGCCCTTGTCGCGCGACGGACTCGCGAGGTGGAGCAGAGGCACAAAGAGGCACTCGATGCCCAGGCTCTGGCCCATGCCGGCAAGGTAAAGGAGTTGGAGGAAGAGCGGGACGAGCTAAAGGAGTAGGCCCTCAAGCTATCCAACGAGAAGAGCACGCTCGACAGCGCCTTGGCAGAGGCGCAAGGAGCGGTCATCAGCAGGACTGGGGAGCTCTCCGAAGCGCAAAACTCCGTCAGAGATCTCAAGCTGAAGCTGGAGACGAGAAGATGTTGTCGGAGAGCAAGGCTCGGGAGGAGACCTTGACCAGGATCCTGGAGGAGGAGAAGCAGCTGCGGGCGAACGAAGCCGCCTCCCAGCAGGAATATGTGGCGGGCGAGAACAGATGGATCAGCCGTCTGGAGGCCGTCGCCGGCAGGGTCACTCACAGTTGGCCACCATGGGGATGCCAAACGTGAGGTATGCCCCTGAGCGCAGCGGGACCGTCAACGCCAAGCTGACCTAGTTCTTCGAGGGCGTCCTTGGAGCCTTGGCTTATCTTCACTCCAGCAGAGCGGCCACGTTGGCCGAGGAGGCCCGACGACTTTGCCGGGGGGCCATGACCAAGGTCCTCACCAAGATGGTGTACTGGAATCCCGACCTCGACTTCGAAGCCGCGATGGATAGCTTGTCGGACGGTACTGACCTCACGGTGCTCAAGGAGCGCATCAAGCCCATCATCAGTAGCATCGAAAAAATCAAGAGGGTGGAAGGCCAGCGCCGGGATTAGGCATCCCGTTCGTCATTGCCGCTGCAGGTTCACGACCAAGACAAATTTTATCTTTAGTTAGAACCGCAGCAATGACGTGATGTAACATAACTTTGGCAGTACTCTTAATTTTCGTGCACGTTATTTCCCCGTTCAATTTCCCTTTGTATGTGTGCCCTACGTCGATTGGGTAGGTTCGCCTGCGCGGAAGCCCCAAGCGGCGTTTTTGGGGATGGATCCCCATGGGCCTGCCGGGTATGCGTGCTATCGGGCGAGCCACCTTACCGTTCTAAACGCGGCCGCTCGAACTGTCGAGCTTGACTCGAGTCAGAATCGAGAGCGTTGTTGATCGCAGAAGGCTACTCTACCATTCTCGACGCAGCCGCTTGAGTTGTTGAGCGGATTCGAAACAGGGCAAGGGCGTTCCCGATCGTGTGAGAGCCCCCTCGCGTGCAGGTTTCCCATATAAAGGTGTGACATCTCCGGGGGAATAACTTCATATAATAAAGATAAAACAAATCAGGGTTCAGCACAACTTAGCTTCTGTTTGCAGTCGCTCGAGTGCCGATCTTCTGGCCCCCCTTCCTTCTCCAAGAGCCACGAAGATGAAGGAGTGCTGGACTAACTGCTAGAGCCGATTCCCACAACTGCGCCCCCTACCTGGCGCGCCAAAGATGTCGGTGAGAACGACACCTATGGGATCACAAGAATCCCTACTACGGTTAGCGGGGCGCGGGGTTGAAAGAAGAGCGGATCAAACAGATAGCACACAATTCGTTTATCCAGGTTCGGGCTGCGAGGATGCGTAAAACCCTACTCCTGCTTTGGTGGATGTATATCTGTCTTCTTGAACTAGCTATGTGGCGTGAAGAGCTCCAAAAAGCCGAATCCCTCTCCTGGTCGCCTCGGGCCTCCTTTTATAGGAAAAAGGGGTTGCCACAGTGGCACATAGGAGGTGGAAAGGGTACAGTGACGTGAGGTTATCCTTCACATTACATGACAAGGCGCATTTAATGCGTCTGCTTAGGTGTTGTCGGTGTCAAAACCGGCGGATCTCGGGTAGGGGGTCCCGAACTGTGTGTCTAGGCGGATGGTAATAGGAGACAAGGGACACGATGTTTTTACCCAGGTTCGGGCCCTCTCGATGGAGGTAAAACCCTACTCCTGCTTGATTAATATTGATGATATGGGTAGTACAAGAGTAGATCTACCACGAGATCAAGGAGGCTAAACCCTAGAAGCTAGCCTATGGTATGACTGTTGTTATGTCCTACGGACTAAAACCCTCCGGTTTATATAGACACCGGAGAGGGTTAGGGTTACACAGAGTTGGTTACAATGGTAGGAGATCTACATATCTGCATCGCCAAGCTTGCCTTCCACGCCAAGGAAAGTCCCTTCCGGACACGGGACGAAGTCTTCAATCTTGTATCTTCATAGTCCAAGAGTCCTGTTGAAGGTATAGTCCGGCTATCCGGACACCCCCCTAGTCCTGGACTCCCTCAGTAGCCCCTGAACCAGGCTTCAATGACGACGAGTCCGGTGCGCAGATTGTCTTCGGCATTGCAAGGCGGGTTCCTCCTCCAAGTACTTTATAGAAGAATTTGAACACAAAGGATAGTGTCCGGCTCTGCAAAATAAGTTTCCACATATTGCCATAGAGAGAATAATATTTACACAAATCTAATCTGCTGACGTATTCCATAGTGTGACACCACACCACGTCCAGGCCTTTATTCGAACCGTTTTTACTGCCCCACCTCAGCGTGTTTCGCGAGGCGGTTTCCTTGGCACGTCTTGTCAAAGCAGAGATCGTGTCCCCTTATTCCGGGATTCTCATCAATACGGGCGTGGGTAACCCAACCGCGCCATTGATTACGGCGCTTGGGAGATAAGCGGGTTTTACCAGGCTGGTGGGGATGCATAGTCGCATCCGCCCATATAAGGGGATAAGGATCCACCTTTTCACCTACGCCTTCTTCCTCCTTTGCCTATCCATTTTCCGCGCACTCGGGCTCCAGCGCCCAAGTCCGCATTCCCCACCTCAACCTTCTCCAGCCATCTCCGGAGCAGGAGGCAAGTGGATGGTCTCCTCCGTCACGGAGGGGCACATCAAAAAACTAAGGAAGGCCGGATACTTGTCTAATGACATCGCGCACCGGCTTCCCGAAGAGGCGCAGCTCCTCCACACCCCAAGGCCCCATGAGAGGGTAGTGTTCCTTCCCCACTTCCTCCGCGGACTGGGCTTTCCTCTCCACCCATTCGTTCGGGGACTCATGTTCTACTATGGCCTGGATTTCCACGATCTGGCCTCGAACTTCATCCTCAACATCTCGGCGTTTATCGTCGTGTGCGAGGCTTTCCTCTGCATCCACCCCCATTTCGGCCTATGGCTCAAGACTTTCAATGTCAAGCCGAAGGTGGTGCGCGGAAACCAGGCGGAGTGCGGAGGTGCCATGGCGAGCAAGATGCCCAACGTCCTATGGCTCGAGGGCTCCTTTGTTGAGACCCTAAAGGGGTGGCAATCGGGGTGGTTTTACATCAGCGAGCCGCGCGACCCTGAATGGGTCGCAGCCCCCGAGTTCCGATCCGGACCCCCTACGCGGCTCACGTCCTGGAAAGAGATGGGCCTGTCATGGGGTAACAAAGGAGAGGTGACTGGACTGCAAACATGCATCCAAACCCTGGTGAACAAGCAGCTCAAGCTTGTCAGCGTAGTCGAGTTATGCTCATCCATTGGATCCTCCCGTGTCAACAACGGGCTTTCTGTCACATCCCAGTTAGACCATGCATTAGGGTGTGCATCATGTTTAAATTTCATTTGAATTTGAAATGGGGAAGGCAGGAAACCCCAGAACACCCCCTTAATTCAACTAGGGTTTACTAAAAATTATTTCAATGAACCTGAAATGCCCTTCAAAATGTTCATCCTCTTTGCTTTGGTTCAGAACCCATGTCAAAGAAGGTGTATCATTTTCTAGGTCACCTAAAGGTTCTAGGATTAATCCACAAGTTTTGAACTTGAGCATTTTAAATTATATAAAATATTTTAAATGTTCAAAAATTGCCAAACCAAAATGTTTCATGTTGGGAATATTCCAACAAGTGACCAGGAGCATTTTGGTGATTTTTAAAACAGTTTTGGTATTTTTAAAAACCCCACAAAGTTGCAGGAAAATTAGAAAAGACTAAAAAAGGAAAAACCCTTACCTGACGCCTGTGCCCGGCCCACCTGCCGGCCCAGCCCAGCAGCCGCGCCAGCGAGCTGCTTGGCTCGGCCAGCAGAGCAACTGAATGCCCGACGGCGAGCTCGAGGCACGCCACGCAGCTGGCCGCCGCCTCGCTTCACCCCTCGCCGCCTCGCTGCTGGATGGCCTCCACGTCGTCGCCCGACCCCCTGGACCGCCATTCGCCCCCTGCCCTCTCCTCGCTCCCCCCTCGCCATGGCCGACGCCACCGTCGCCGCTCCACCGTCGTAGCCGTAGCCACCGTCGTCCCAGCGCCACGAGACCGTGTCCGTCGCCGCCGTCGTCGACTTCGTCGAACAAGCCAAGCCCGAGCACTTGCTCGCCCAGCCACCGCACCGACCCGCCGCTCCGCCACCGCCGAGATCCCTTCGCCGTTGCCGCCGCGTCGAGCACCCCGACCACGTCGTCTGGCTCTACGAGATCGCTGTGAGCCTGGCTACCTCCCCATCCTCTCCACTCTCTTTCTCGTGCACCACAACGACCCAACCACGATCACCCGAACGCACCGCCGCGGAGCTCGTCGCCGACGAGGCTCCGGCCACCCAACGGCCACGCCACCGTGTCCATCGCACTCACCACACCCCAACGGGTCTGCCCATGCACTTCCCGCACCTCGCCGAGCCCTCTAACCCCAAACCCGTCGTTGGCCGAACCCCGGCGGCCGCCTAACTCGTCGCCGGCGCCAACTCCGGCCACCCCGACCCCAACTAACTTCACCAATAGATGCGGGTTGCTCCTAGCTACCCGTAGCTATCTTCCGCGACTTCGTTTGGTGGCGGAATCACAAACACACTCCCTCCGCCGTGTCGGGCTCGCGGCGGCTGAGTCGCCGCGGCGGCCGGCGTGGGCATTGACCACTTGTGGGCCCGCGTTGACCCGACAGTCATCGACAATGGGGCCCAGCCCACGCTAACTAAATAGGTTAGTTTAATTAAACTTTAGTTAAGTTAATTACCCTGACATGCGGGTCCCACTGGTCAGTTTGACCTGGACGACCCCGTTGACCCCTGACGTCACGCTGACCTCATGCTGACGCATTAATTCAAATTCTGGATTTATTTTGATATAGTAAATTCCAGAATATAATTCAAATTTCAAATGCTTATAACTTTTATTCTGTAACTCCAAATGCAAAGTTTTATATATGAAAGATTATCAGAAAAATACACTCTATCCATTGGTACAGGTTTCATGCATGTTAAAACAAGTTAACTATGCTGTTTAACCAGAATAAGATATTGCACCATTAGGACTAACTCAAATGAGCTATCATTTGAATCCTTGATTCAAATGAGTTCATTCCCTGTTATTTCAACTTGCATTAGGCCAACACACATCCATATTGCCATGTCATAGCATGCATCATATTGTTGCATATTGTCATGTGTGTTTACTTTCGGTGTGCTTTCATGATAGGTTCTGCCCCCGAAGATAACCTCGACTACCCATCTGAAGGGCAGTTCTCTACCCAGTTCCATCGGGCAAGCAACTCATTGATCATTCGATACAAACCCATGTTCTCGCTTCGCTCTCGTTTCTGCATTAAGACAACGCGATTCAAGCTGTTGTGTGCTGCGGTAGTTGAACCCACTTCCTTTGCATGACTGTCATTGCCACGATAACTAGATGAAACCCACTAGTATGTGTAGGAGTTGATTGAGCCATGTTTGTGATTCCTACCATGCTATGCTTGCTATGCTTAGAGTTGTGTCGTGTCGGCTCATCGGGATGATGAACTGGAGTGAAAGGTTGTGTTGGTTCGAGAGTGAAAGTGTTGAACACGATTTGGTAAAGGTATCGATGAGAGGCCATGTAGGAGTACATGGTGGGTTGTTTCATTGAAGCCGATCCTAAGAACTGAGATCTGTGTTTGTGATCCATGAACTAGCTACTACCACGCATTGGGCCCGATACCAATGGACCCTCTCGGCTTCTTAACCACCCCTGTTCTTAGTCCGGGAGTTGCAAGTAGTTTCTGGTGTTTGTAGCATCTTTGGGGCATACATAGCTGACCTTAGGGGTGGGTTGTGTTGCGGTAGGCACGTGGCCTGTGTACCGAGTGCCCGTTTGGTATCTCGGGAACCCTGCACACATCGTTCGGGGCTGTATGGGAAACCTCGGCGGACTCCTGCGGATGGAACCGAATAGGCGATAAACCTGGACTAGGAACTTGAGTGTTTAGGTAGGCTGTGGCCGACACCCACGTTGGGCTTCCGCTTGAAGGTTGCAGTACATGTCGTAAACGCGGCGATAAGTGGTGAGCGTGTGTGAAGAAGTACACCCTGCAGGTTAAATATGATCTATTGAATAGCCGTGTCCACGGAGAAGGACTTCGGGTTACCTATATCAGTTCATAGACAAGTAAATGGATACTACTAAAAGCCTCAAGATAAGTGTGAGTATCGTGGATGGCCCTCTCGGGGATGACGAGAGAGGATCCATGGTGGAGTATTGTGATGGTGATTAGTGGACTCGTAATGCGACAAAATGCTTTACAAAGTGGTGTTCGTGGGATAGCTTAGCCAAGAGTCAAAGCTGGCTTGCTGCAAATAACTCCACCTCCTTCTTGAGAATGTGCATGTATGATAGGATTATGTGGTAAGACTTCTTGAGTACTTTTGTACTCATGTTTGTAATCAATATTTTTCAGAGGACTATACTACCCCTCCAGCGGATTCTATGTAGATGTTGACTTGACGAGTGAACTAGCCACCCGGTGGCGATCTAAGACTTGTGAAGGGCCATTGTAGATAGAAAGGCTCCAACAAGCTTTCTTTCTTTCTAGAGTCGTACTCGAGACTAGTTTGCTTCGCATGTGCTTGTATGATTGTATGACTTGAGTGTTGGGTCATGTGACCCCTACCTGTATGACTATGTTATGTATGGCTCCTCGGGCCTCTTAAATAAAGTACTTGAGTTGTAGAGTTTTTTGTGATGCCTTGTTGTATTTACTCATATCGGGCATATTGCGTGTATGATTGAAATGCTTGGTATGAGTGGGATCCGACAAACTAGTTGTTTATCCTTGGCAGCCTCTCATATGGGGAAATGTAGTCTCGTGCCTCGGCGATAGTAGTCCGCTACTGCCCGGTTCACGAGTCCTGCTAGCCCAGCACTCTGCTTGGACACTTGACTGGCGGCATGTGATTCATTTCGTTCCTATATACATCCTTGAGAAATGTCACGCGATGATATTGAGTCCTGCCTAGCTCTGCTACAGCCGGGATACCGGAGTCCTGTTAGCCCGATGCTACAGCCCGAGTTCATCGTTGATGACCGACATGCTCGAAGTGATTCATGTATGCCTGTCCCCATAGGTTAGTGCCGCTTTGGGTTCACGACTAGCCATGTCGGCCGGGTTCTTTGTCATGTGGATGCTAGCGACACTATCATATCGTGAGCCAAAAGGCATAAGCGGTCCCGGGCCATGGTAAGGCGACACCGTGGAATACCGTGCGTGAGGCCGCAAAGTGATATGAGGTGTTACCAGCTAGGTCGATGTGACTTGGAATCGGGGTCTGACAGCGTTGGCATCGAGCGGGGCTGCTGTGGGTTCGCTAAGCCAAACTGGTGAAGTTGAGTCTAGAAATGCTTTAGTTATATGTAGGGAATTGATTGTGGGAGGAGCGTAAGGCTCTTTTACTTCTTTACCTTATGCCCTCGATCTGAGTCATCCTCTTCTCATTCGGCGTGGGTTTAGGACTAGGCTCTCTTCTCTCTATCGTGTTCACGTGTTACTAATCCGTAGTAACTTATAGGATTGTTGGTTACATCCTCGATTCGGTGCTACTAAATTTTAGTATGCTATCATTTGAACCGAACCTTGATATGATGTTGTTGAGTGGTTTTGCAATCTGATTTTGAATGTCTCAAATCTGATTTTGAGCATTCTGAGATGTTATGCTGCCCGATTTTCCTAGAAATTCTAATGCCTTTGCATTGTGGCTGTGCTTTCGCCATGGCCACCGTCCCCGAACCAAGTGGTTACTTTGACCCGTTGCATTGATGTGTGTGGTCACACGGCAATGCTGGTCCGGTGATGATTGAGTCTGGTTATCGATGGTATCCTGAATATACCGTCGAGGAGCAGTTTAGGGATTTCAATCAAAGCCAATACCTATGCACGGTCGGTTTATCCATCTTATCCCGAGCTCTTGAGCCACTTCACTGTTCTTATGGGCTCGGAATCACTATTGGAATGTCTGCAAGATGCAGCCTATTCCATGATGACTATTATTCGAGCGAGCGCTTTCTTTGAGCAACACGATTTTAGCTATATGCGGCATCCCTCCACAGGGCGCATGGCTACCTTCGAGGTTTGTACAGCGATGCATCCCATGAGGACTCACTCCTTCGTACTACTCTTGAGTTCTTTGGAGGACAAGGACCGTGAGAACCGGCCTTGCGTATGGAGCTTTTAATGCCGTTCGACCACTTGGGCTACTCGACTAGGTTTGCACCTGCCGTGCAAGCGGATATATGGACATGAGAGACTTGTACCCGTCGGGCGAGTCTGCCAGACTTTATGGAGTGGCGTGAGGTTGGAGGCATCACTCCTCCTCGTGGGCCTCGTCTGCCACCGTTTGTTGGTCCACGGCCACATCCGAGTCCTTATGGTCCACAGGCCCCACAGATTATCTGCTTCCTGGACGATCATGTTCCACTTCAGTGTCTGGTGGTGACTTCTATGAGGACTACTATGGAGCTGCACGAGATAGTAGTAGTATTCCTAGTGTGGTAATAGTTGTATTTCCACCGTCTGCGTGACTCGTGGAATACGACTTAGTGTGTATCGTTAGGAAGTGTAGAAAATAATGTATAGGAGTTGGAATGCTTCATTGAGATGTAACGCCTTTCCTTATAGTTGTACTCCGTCGGGCTTGTACTAAACTATGAATGGTGTGTATGACCGTTGGTATATATATATATGGCAGTTTTATATTACCATGTCATACGGATGAACATCTTTGCATTCCATGCTATCCATTACCTTCCGCACTTCCTTGTTAAATTCTGCCATCCTGGTTTAAACCTTTGCTTTGTCTCCCGGGATGGTCAACACTGCAACACTCCTGCTGCTCGGGCGGGGGAGAAGCCATGCAGCCAGAAATGTGAATCTGCCGCAACCGCCATCTTTGGCGAGGTGATCTTTGAAGCGAGCGCAATAAGCGTGAAACCAACCGCTTATTGGGCGGATTGAACAAAACACAGCACGCCAGCCAAGAAACGATGTGGTTTCACTCAACGACTTCGTCAAGCTGTATCCTCCAAAGTTCAAATATTCCGTCGAGCCTCTCGACGCGGATGATTGGCTCCGATATCCACCACAAGCTGCGTTCCGCCAGCGTGGCTGAGGCTGACAAGGTTACCTTTGCCGCCTATCATCTTGGAAGGCCCTGCTAGTCTCGGTGGGAAAATTATGAGGCTATCGTCCGGTTGGACAAGTTACAACTTGGGATGAATTCAGTGCCGCCTTCGTGAGCATCATATTCGAGAAGGTCTTATGGACCGCATAAGCGTGAGAATTCTGCAGTTTCACCCAAGGTAGGTGACGGTGGATGCCTACAGCCGTGAATTTGGGAGGTTAGCACGTTATGCTCGAAGAAGTTTCTACCGATGCAAAGAAGCAGCAAGGTTCCGCAAGGGACTTAGCCACTGAGCTACGCCGAGATCTCCGTCTGCATGAGTGTACCTCTTTCCGAAGCTAGTCAATAAGGCTATCACCTTGGCCGGGCAGACTGATTTTGAGGCTTCACGCAAGCACATCCGTGACTCGGATCGTCATCCGCTCTGGATCCCGAGCGCGGGTTTGGGTTCCAAATACTGCTCTACCACCCAGGTTCACCCCGAGGCCATCCTTTGAGGCGCCTCGCCCCAACCAACCGTATTTTCCACCCAAGACTTATGGAGGTCCAACTGCTAATGCTGCTCCACGTCCAAATGTGATAACTTGCTTCAAGTGTGGAGAGGCGGGCCACTATATCCGAGAGTGTCCCCGAACAACCCCAATCAAGCCGGAAAGTCTCATTGGCGCGGCAAGCCAGCAGGAAAGGTGCCCTATGCTAAACCAGTTGCCACCGCTCGTGGCCATGTCAACTATGTCTCTGCTGAAGAAACCTATGAGGATCCCAGCGTCGTCCTGGTGCGCTTCTTGTTAATTGCCATCCGCAACTGTTCTTTTGATCTTGGAGCATCTCATTCATTTATTTAAAGAGCTATGCTCGATTGCACAACACCACATTCGTGACATGCCTACCTCCATGGAAATTCAAACTCCTGGTTCTAGATGGCAAACCTCTAGAATAAGTCATGGGAATGAAATTCTTGTCGACAGATTAGTCTTTCTTGCATCTCTAATAGCTCTCAAGTCCTCGGACATAAACATCATCTTGGGTATGGACTGGATGTCAGCCCATTATGCTAAGATTGATTGCTCTACTAGAACTGTTCAACTTACCCATCCTTCGGGCAAGACAGTGAATGTTTTAACCCGAGTGTCTAAGCGCCAACTTTACTCCTTAAATGCCAACCCTCTTCCAGACCTCGAAGATATTCCGGTAGTCCGTGATTTCCCGGATGTCTTTCGGAAGAACTACCGGTGTTCCACCTGACAGGGATGTCGAGTTCGTGATAGATCTTGTTCCCGGAACCGTCCCAATCTCTAGAAGACCTTATAAGATGGCACCCCTAGAACTAGCTGAACTTAAGAAACAACTCGATGAATCCTTGCAAAAAGGTTTCATCCGTCCTAGTTCATCTCCATGGGCTTGCCCGTCCTCTTCGTCAAGAAGAAGGATGGTGCGGATCGGATGGTTGTAGATTACCGACACATCAATTTGGTCACTATCAAGAACAAGTATCCGCTCCCGGGATCAACGATCTGTATGATCAGCTCGCTGGATCCTCGATCTTTTCAAGATGGATTTGAGGTTGGGCTACCATCAAATCAAAATCAAAACGGGACATTCCCAAAACGGCCTTTGTCACTCGTTATGGCCAATCTGAGTACACGTCATGTCCTTCGGATTAACCAATGCTCCAGCCACTTTCTCTCGGTTAATGAACTCAATCTTCATGGAGTATTTGGATAAATTAGTCGTGGTATACCTCGATGATATACTCATCTACTCCAAGAATGAGGAAGAACATGCCGAACACCTAAGGCTAGTATTGATGAAACTTCGAGAGCACCGCCTTTATGCCAAATTCTCTAAGTGTGAATTCTGGTTACCAGAAGTGACCTATCTAGGACATGTAATCTCTGGAAAGGGCATTGCTGTCAATCCCGCGAGTTCAAGCCGTCCTTGATTGGACTCCACCTGAATCGGTCAAGCAAGTTCGGAGTTTCCTCGGTTTAGCGAGCTATTGCCGCCGCTTCGTCGAGAATTTCTCTAAAGTTGCTAAACCTCTAACCGAACTCCTCAAGAAAGATAAGAAGTTCGAATGGGCGCCACAAGGCGAGTTCAGCTTTGAGAACTGAAAAGACGCTGACATCTGCTCCGTACTTGTTCCACCAGATTTCTCTAAGGACTTTATTATCTATTACGGCGCCTCGCGACAAGGACTAGGTTGCATACTCATGCAAGATCGTCATGTGATTGCCTCGCTTCTCGGCGATTCGTCCACATGAGGATAACTATCCCACACACGATCTAGAGCTTGCAGCGATGGTTCATGCACTCAAAACCTGGCGACATTACCTTACGGGTAATCGTTGCGAAATCTACACCGATCACCAAAGTCTGAAATATATCTTCACCCAACGGATTTGAATCTCGAGGCAAAGGCGTTGGGTCGAGTTGATTACAGATTTCGACTTAGGAATATCTTACACCCTGCAAAGCCAATGTCATGGCTGGCGACTAAGTCGCAAATCTTATTGTAACAATCTGATGTTACAACAAAGTCAACCAATTCTCCACGAGGAATTTCGTAAGCTTAATCTTCACATTGTTCCTCGAGTTCCTTTCCACCACGGTGGCAAAACCTACCCTTACGGATCAGATCATCAAAGCACGAAAGGTAGATCCGGAATCTCCCGTATCGGGAGAAACATCAAGAAAGGAGTCGCAGATTGTTTCTCCATTGATGAACAAGGTGTCGTGTTCTTTGGAGACCGTCTAGTGGTTCCCAAGGTGCGCAACCTGAGGCGATTGATCCTTAAGGAAGCTCATGACTCTCCTCTCACCATTCATCCCGGTAGTACTAAAATGTATCAAGATCTCGCCAGAGGTTTTGGTGGACTAGGATGAAGAGAGAAATCGCTCAATACATTGCTAATTGCGGCGTCGTCGTCGAGTTAAGCGAGCATCAACGGCCTCTTGGTACCCTTCAACCTTTGGAAATTCCTGAATGGAAATGGGATAAAATCGGTATGGATTTCATTACGGGTTTCCAGGACCAAGAGAGGAATAATGCTATCTTCGTTGTTGTTGATCGTCTTTCCAAAGTAGCCCACTTCCTACCCGTTAGTGAGAGTATAACCGCTAGCCAGCTAGCTGATTTGTACATCTCTCGAATAGTGTCTCTTCATGGTATTCCATTAGAGATTAACTCAGACCGTGGAAGTCTCTTCACCTCTCGATTTTGGGAAAGTTTCCAAAACGCTATGGAACTCGTCTCTCCTTTAGCACCGCTTTCCATCCCCAATCAAGTGGTCAAGTAGAGCGAGTCAATCAAATCCTAGAGGATATGCTTGAGCCTCTGTCATCTCTTTCGGCATGAATTGGGAGAAATGCCTTCCATTCGCCGAGTTAAACTTATAACAATAGTTATCAAGCCAGCTGGGCAAAGCCCTTCGAAGTTCTTTATGGACGGAAATGTCGAACGCCTCTTATCTGGTCGAAACCGGGAGAGACAACTCTTTGGCCCGGATATGATTCAGAAGCGTAAGAGCAGGTTCGCGTTGTTAAATGAAAATTGAAAACAGCCCAATCTCGTCAAAAGAGCCAATATGACCGCAAGCATAAGCCTATGACTTATGAAATTGGCGAGAAGGCTTACCTTGGGTTACTCCTTTAAAGGAACCCATCGATTCGATATCAAAGGCAAGTTGGCTCCTCGTTACATTGGACCCTTTCGCATTCTTGCCAAACGAGGAGAAGTTGCCTACCAATTGGAACTACCTCCGCATCTTTCCAAAGTCCATGATGTCTTCCACGTTTCCCAACTCAGGCGTTGCTTCTCGGATCCTATCCGTGAAGTGGACCACGAAACGCTTGATCTCCAAGATAACCTCACCTATCGAGAATATCCCGTTCATGTCCTCGATCAAACCGAGCGTACCACTCGACGTCGGAATATCAAGTTTCTAAAGGTTCAATGGTCAAACCATTCCGAGCAAGAAGCAACTTGGGAAAGGGAGGATCGTCTTCGACTTGAGTATCCCACCTTTTATGCAGATCCTAAATCTCGGGACGAGATTCTTTTGAGTGGGGTGAGTTGTCACATCCAGTTAGACCATGCATTAGGGTGTGCATCATGTTTAAATTTCATTTGAATTTGAAATGGGAAGGCAGAAACCCCTGAACACCCCCTTAATTCAACTAGGGTTTACTAAAATTATTTCAATGAACTGAAATGCCCTTCAAAATGTTCATCCTCTTTGCTTTGGTTCGAACCCATGTCAAAGAAGGTGTATCATTTTCTAGGTCACCTAAAGGTTCTAGGATTAATCCACAAGTTTTGAACTTGAGCATTTTAAATTATATAAAATATTTTAAATGTTCAAAAATGCCAAACCAAAATGTTTCATGTTGGGAATATTCCAACAAGTGACCAGGAGCATTTTGGTGATTTTTAAAACAGTTTTGGTATTTTAAAAACCCCACAAAGTTGCAGGAAAATTAGAAAAGACTAAAAAGGAAAAACCCTTACGGCGCTCAGTAATCGCCCACTGCCTGCCCAGCCCAACAGCGCGCCATGCCAACTGCTTGGCTCGCCAGCAGCAACCTGGTGCCCGACGGCGAGCTCGAGGGCGCGCGCCACGCAGCTGGCCGCCGCCTGCTTCACCCCCGCCGCCTCGCTGCTGGATGGCCTCCACGTCGCCGCCCGACCCCTGACCGCCATTCGCCCCCCCTCCCCTCTCCTCGCTCCCCCTCGCCATGGCCGACGCCACCGCCGCCGCTCCACCGTCAGCCGTAGCCACCGTCGTCCCAGCATGCGAGACCGTGTCGGTCCGCCGCCGTCGTCGACTTCGTCGAACAAGCCAAGCCCGAGCACTTGCTCGCCCGGCCACCGCACCGACCCGCCCGCTCCGCCACCGCGGAGATCCCTTCGCCGCCGCCGCGCATCGAGCACCCCGACCACGTCGTGCGGCTCTCTGAGATCGCTGTGAGCCTGGCTACCTCCCATCCTCTCCACTCTCTTTCGTGCACCACAACGACCCAACCACGATCACCGAACGCACGCCCCGCGGAGCTCGTCGCCGACGAGCTCCGGCCACCCAACCCACGCCACCGTGTCCATCGCACTCACCACACCCCAACGGGTCTGCCCATGCACTTCCCGCACCTCGCCGAGCCCTCTAACCCCAAACCCGTCGTTGGCGAACCCGGGCCGCCTAACTCGTCGCCGGCGCCAACTCCGCCACCCCACCCCAACTAACCTCACCAATAGATGCGGGTTGCTCCTAGCTACCGTAGCTATCTTCCGACTTCGTTTGGTCGCGGAATCACCAAACACACTCCTCCGCCGTGTCGGGCTCGCTGCGTGACTGATCGCCGATGCGGCCGGCGTGGGCATTGACCATCTGTGGGCCGCGTTGACCCGACAGTCATCGACAAGCTGGGGCCCAGCCACGCTAACTAAATAGGTTAGTTTAATTAAACTTTAGTTAAGTTAATTACCACGACATGCGGGTCCCACTGGTCAGTTTGACCTGGGCGACCCGTTGACCCTGACGTCACGCTGACCTCATCTTGACGCATTAATTCAAATTCTGGATTTATTTTGATATAGTAAATTCAGAATATAATTCAAATTTCAAATGCTTATAACTTTTATTCTATAACTCCAAATGCAAAGATTTATATATGAAAATTATCAGAAAAATACACTCTATCCATTGGTACAGGTTTCATGCATGTTAAAACAAGTTAACTATGCTGTTTAACCAGAATAAGATATTGCACCATTAGGACTAACTCAAATGAGCTATCATTTGAATCCTTGATTCAAATGAGTTCATTCCTGTTATTTCAACTTGCATTAGGCCAACACACATCCATATTGCCATGTCATAGCATGCATCATATTGTTGCATATTGTCATGTGTGTTTACTTTCGGTGTGCTTTCATGATAGGTTACGCCTTGAAGATAACCTCGACTACCCATCGAAGGGCAGTTCTCTACCCCGTTCCATCGGGCAAGCAACTCATTGATCATTCGATACAAACCCATGTTCTCGCTTCGCTCTCGTTCATGCATTAAGACAACGCGATTCAACTGTTGTGTGCTGCGGTAGTTGAACCCACTTCCTTTGCATGACCTGTCATTGCCACGATAACTAGATGAAACCCACTAGTATGTGTAGGAGTTGATTGAGCCATGTTTGTGATTCCTACCATGCTATGCTTGCTATGCTTAGAGTTGTGTCGGTCGGCTCATCGGGATGATGAACTGGAGTGAAAGGTTGTGTTGGTTCGAGTGAAAGTGTTGAACACGATTTGGTAAAGGTATCGATGAGAGGCCATGTAGGAGTACATGGTGGGTTGTTTCATTGAAGCCGATCCTAGAACTGAGATCTGTGTTTGTGATCCATGAACTAGCTACTACCACGCATTGGGCCCGATACCAATGGACCCTCTAAACTCTTAACCACCCCTGTTCTTAGTCCGGAGTTGCAAGTAGTTTCGGTGTTTGTAGCATCTTTGGGGCCGCATATAGCGCTGACCTTAGGGGTGGGTTGTGTTGCGGTAGGCACCGTGGCCGTGTACCGAGTGCCCGTTTGGTATCTCGGGAACCCTGCACACATCGTTCGGGGCTGTATGGGAAACCTCGGCCGGACTCCCTGCGGATGGAACCCGAATAGGCGATAAACCTGGACTAGGAACTTGAGTGTTTAGGTAGGCTGTGGCCGACACCCACGTTGGGCTTCCGCTTGAAGGTTGCAGTACATGTCGTAAACGCATTTATAAGTGGTGAGCGTGTGTGAAGAAGTACACCCCTGCAGGGTTAAATATGATCTATTCGAATAGCCGTGTCCACGGAGAAGGACTTCTGGGTTACCTATATCAGTTCATAGACAAGTAAATGGATACTACTAAAAGCCTCAAGATAAGTGTGAGTATCGTGGATGGCCCTCTCGGGGATGACGAGAGAGGATCCACGGTGGAGTATTGTGATGGTGATTAGTGGACTGGTGTGCGACAAAATGCTTTACAAAGTGGTGTTACGTGGGATAGCTTAGCCAAGAGTCAAAGCTGGCTTGCTGCAAATAACTCCACCTCCTTCTTGAGAATGTGCATGTATGATAGGATTACGTGGTAAGACTTCTGAGTACTTTTGTACTCATGTTTGTAATCAATATTTTTCAGAGGACTATACTACCCCTCCGACGGATTCTATGTAGATGTTGACTTGACGAGTGAACTAGCCACCGGTGGCGATCTAAGACTTGTGAAGGGCCATTGTAGATAGAAAGGCTCCAACAAGCTTTCTTTCTTTCTAGAGTCTGTACTCGAGACTAGTTTGCTTCGCATGTGCTTGTATGATTGTATGACTTGAGTGTTGGGTCATGTGACCCCACCTGTATGACTATGTTATGTATGGCTCCTCGGAGCCTCTTAAATAAAGTACTTGAGTTGTAGAGTTTTGTTGTGATGCCTTGTTGTATTTACTCATATCGGGCATATTATGTGTATGATTGAAATGCTTGGTATGAGTGGGATCCGACAAACTAGTTGTTTATCCTTGGCAGCCTCTCATATGGGGAAATGTAGTCTCGTGCCTACGGCGATAGTAGTCCGCTTCTGCCCGGTTCACGAGTCTGCTAGCCCAGCACTACTGCTTGGACACTTGACCGGCGGCATGTGATTCATTTCGTTCCTATATGTCATCCCTCGAAAATGTCACGCGATGATATTCGAGTCCTGCCTAGCTGCTACAGCCGGGATACGGAGTCCTGTTAGCCAGTGCTACAGCCCGAGTTCATCGTTGATGACCGACATGCTCGAAGTGATTCATGTATGCCTGTCCCCATAGGTTAGTGCCGCTTTGGGTTCACGACTAGCCATGTCGGCCGGGTTCTTTGTCATGTGGATGCTAGCGACACTATCATATCGTGAGCCAAAAGGCGCAAACGGTCCCGGCCATGGTAAGGCGTCACCCGTGGGAATACCGTGCGTGAGGCCGCAAAGTGATATGAGGTGTTACCAGCTAGGTCGATGTGACTTGGAATCGGGGTCCTGACACTTTCAACCTGTGGGAGTTCGACCCGGCGCATCACCGAACTCTGGCGAGCTCTTGACCACGCGTCGAAGATGCCCGAAGGCGCTATTCAAAGGCGCCGAGGCTCCCGCATCCGCTACCGAGGATCGCGGATTCAGCACGCAGCGTCACGCTAGTGCGGTAAGCTATTTTTACCTTTTACAGAGTATTAGTTTTTCATAGTTTGACTCTATGTGGGATCTAAGCTCCCTTACCTTTGACAGGATTGGCAGGCGAAGTCCAGACAGATCAGCTGTTCGGCTCCTTTGCCCGAAGACCCAGCAGATGCTCGCTTGGCGAAGCTGCTGGTTCCGGCACCCTATGTGGTGCCGGAGAAGAAGGCCAAGAAGAAGGCCACAGGGACTCGAAAGAGTGCCCGACGCCTGGAGGTGTCGGATTCATCATCCGACGACTCCGAGACACACTCCTCCCGTGAAGACGAGGAGGAGGAAGAAGAAACCTCTCCCCCTCCAGCGGGGGGAGGAAAGAAAAGGAAGGTCGCCCCGACCGGGGAGGCCGAAGGGTCCAAGAAGGGGAAGACCCTTCCTCCGGACTACTCCACCGACACCGACGACGGCGAAGAGGAGTGGCCGCACAGGGCCAAGCGCCCGGCGAAATCGTAAGTATCCGGATACCAGAGTAACTCATAGTATTCCTTTATTGCACAGCTTTTCCTTATGTCGAATATAACTATGCAGTCCGCCCAAGGCCGGGCTCGACGAGTCATCGAGCGGCTCCCTGGATTCGTCGGACGTGAATTCACTTCCGCCCGCTACCTCCCCCCGCCCTACAGACGACGCCGAGGTGGCGTCCCAACAGGTTCCAAGTCAGGAGAGGGTGGTCCTGGAGGAGCCGCAAGGCGACCTCCCGGACTCCAGCAGTAAAGGGGATAGATCCCCCCAGGGCTCCAAGTCCGGGTTTGAGCCGGACACCGCGCCGGAACCTTCAACGGTTCCGGACTCCGGTAGGCAGCCTCCTTCCAAGAGGAGCAAGCCTACCGAGCCGGTGATCTCCGTCCAACCGGAGGCACCAGATAACTTGCTGGAGGTGCTTAATGGCGCCTCCATCGACGAGGAGCACCGCACCATTATGAGTGTGGTGGTCTAGAACGTTCAGTATGCCAAGAGCGGACTGACTAAAGCTTGTGCCAGCCTTTTAACAGGCTTTGAGGTAAGTAAAGAATGTGTAAAAATATTACCGCATAGACAGTACCCCCTGATGCTCTGTTTGGCGTTCGGAAAGAAAAGCCGAATAGAGGATCTAATAAAATTGGCAGGAGTCTAACAAAAAGGAGTCAATATGCGTATGCAGAGCTTCATTGCTATTGTCCGCTGCCTTCGATGCGGATGTGGGCCTGCTGAAGCACAACCTCGGCGGTCCGAGCAAGAGCTCGGCCTTATAGCGGCAGCTCGAGGAGAAGGAAGGTAAGAGATACCTTATTGAAATATATATAAAAGGTGCAATTGCAAAAAATGACAGGATTAACGTGGCTATTGTAGGGGCCACGACTGAGGTGGCGACCCTTAAGCAAGCGCTGTCCGAGGCCGAGAAGAGGGCGGCCACGAAGCGCACCGAGCGGGAGAAGTATGAGGCCCAGGTTGGCAAGGTGCGGCAAGAGCTCCAGGCTCTCATGAAAAAACATGAGAGTTTGGAGCTTGACTCAAAGACGCGAGCATCCGAGCTCGCGGCGGCCATTGAAAATGCCAAGTCTGCCAAGGCCGAAGCCCAGAAGGCCCTCCAGGAGGTGGATGTGATGAAAAAGATAGCGGCGGGTAAGGCATTCTTTATGCAAAGCAAACATGTAAAAGTGAGTTACTTGTTACTTACCCGAATCCGGAGCTCTCCAGGAGCATTCGCAGATTTGCCCCGTAGTGTGTCCGATGCCGCCGCATTCTACCGAGCCAAGGAGGGCAGCTCGATGGAGAAGGTGTTCTGGTCTCAGTATGCTGAGGCCGGACACCCTGTGCCCCTGAGCGACCAGCTGAAGGAACTGGTCGAGCTCCACAAGGTGGCCGAGCAGGCCATGACGGGCCTCATAGTTCGGCTGTGGCCTGGAGAGGCTCTGCCTGGGAGCTACTTCGGGCTGGTGCGGCGGCTTGTGGAGGCCTGTCCAAGGCTCGAAGTCATCAAGCATTCTGTCTGCATCAAAGGTGCCCGTAGGGCCCTTGCCCGCTCTAAGGTGCACTGGGGCAAGTTGGATCTTTGAGAAGCTTGTGAAGGGCGGCCACCGCCAGGAAAGAGCATCGCAAGCCCGAGATGTATTATGAGGCGTTACGAAGGTGCCACCTTATGGCGGATGAATATTCTAGGGATGTAATTTTGAGTAAACTCGCTCGCTTTGTCCTGTCTTGCTGAAAACTTGTTCATATCGCTAAGCAATGCTTTTGAATTTAAAATATTACCTTCTATGCGGCCGTTTATCAAATTTGAGAGGTGAGTGAGTGAGGCTTCGCCCCATGCCACTAGTGCTGGGGTGTTCGGGATAAACCTGGCGCTCTTTTTCCCATTTTGGGTCCTTGAGGGCGCGCCAGCTGTGAACAAGGCAATCGGACTATAATGCTTGAACACTCTCACTTGGCCATAGAATTCTATAATTTTAAATTTCGGCAAAGCCCCTAGCATTCGGAAGACCGAGTTTGGGGCGCTATCCACGCCTAGGCCGGACAGAGCCGGCTCCTCGCTCTAAGCGGCATAAGTCTTTAGGGACTCGAAAAACCTCTCGAACAGCGACCAGCTCTCGCTTCATCATGACAGTCAGTTTTAGCTTTCTCTACTGAGGTGCTTAGCCAGCTCAACTGGGGCACAATCACAGTAGTTCTCCTAGTGCTACCTTAGCCGATATAGCGGAACGTAAGGCACCAAAACATAGGAGCCGGGCAAACCCAACTATTGACCCAAGACATGATTCGGAGCCGATGCATATAATGCTATAAGTTCGGGGTGACGCACTTGTGAAAGTGTTCGGACTTCTCACACCATATTGAGGGGTACTTAAGCCCCTGGCGTATTGGCCGTACCAAAGTGTACGGGTGCAACATGTCGTTAATGAACATATAAGAGAGATTAATGCAATAATAGACAAAAGCTATGCATTGTTTATTAGAAAAAGGATGCGATCAAAGCAGAACGATACAAATAGTGCGATAAGCAAAAGGTTGGACTATTTAACATGTCCTTTCCAGGGGCAGGCTGTGGAATGGTATGCGAAACAGGTATACTGCTCATGATAGAGACCACCTGGGAGTTCCATAATGCGGCGTAGCTTTCTGCTTCCCTGGTTCTTGCATCGTTTGTGCGGTAATTGTACTGCCGGACAGGCCTTCCGAAGAATGGAGTCCTGAAAGTAAGAGAAAATTAAAAAATCGGCAGCCCCTAGTGCGGTTTAAGCCGTGTTTTGGGCGTGCCGTGATGGTGCCCCTCCCCCTGTGCCCATGGTACAAATATCGGGGAAGCATCTATGCCCATATGGGCTTGGACGAATGGCTTCGGCCACCTTGGCGAGGCGTGCGAGTTTCCTCTCTCCCTGTAGCTCATCTTCCTCCTCTGTCTCCTTCCTTCCTCTTGTTCATCCTCTTGTAATCCTTGATTTGTAGCCAAACCATGGTGATTGAGTGAAACTAGTAGTTGGTTCCTAACACCTCCACGGAGGGGTGCAAGCTGAATCGGAGCTCACCAAGGGAACAGCCACCGCGGCGGAGGAGCTCGGCTGCTACGGGAGGCCATGTGACGGAGGTAACAAAGACGCCGGAGCTAATCTCACGTGCAACAAAACAATCACCAAAGTGAGAGAAGTTGAACGTTAAGGCCGCTGAGACAACAGAGCGATTCACGCTAGAGAGGCAGGGGTCGGAAGTGAGCCAGACCAGTGTTGGGCAAGAAAGCTGAGATGCCATGGCAAGAGGCACACAGACGGGCGAGGAGAAGTTAGCAAGGGCAAAGTCCGCAAATAGCTCATCAGGGTGCGAGCATGCGCACAACCACGGCCGGAAGAAATAAAAGCAAGGGACCGAAGGGAGGTGATGAGCGAAGGAAGAGCGTACAGCGGCGGGGGCGGCTGAGGGCGGTGGCTCACATGGAGAGTCGTCACGTAGGGCTGGCCGGACCGGTTGGGTGTGGAGCGGCCTGCGCGGGGAGCAGCGGTCACGGGTGTGGGGTAGCTGCCTAGGATGTCGGCATCAAGGTTGGGGGTGGAGGCGGGCGCACACGAGCGGAGCTCCTACGCGAGCTCATCCTTCTCTCCATACGTAGCAGTTATTCCTCTCGAGTTTCTCAACTTCCTCACAAACTTCAAACGTCTCTTCATGTGTTTTGATGACTTCCCATTATCCTTAGAATTGTTCACTTTAGCGATAACCGCTTGGTTATCATAATTTTCATAATAATAGTCGGTACAGGTTTTTCAACCACAGGTAAATCCATCAAGAGATCAAGCAACCATTCTACCTCAACTGGCTGTGTCTAAAGCAGTTAATTATGTTTCCATAGTTGACCTCGTCAAAATGATCTGTTTGCAAGACCTCCATGACACTGCACCACCTCCACAAGTAAAATACATACCCACTTGTTGCGCGAGTTAAAGTTATACCCGACGGTTAGGAACATTCAAAGCATGACATCTGATGGTCCAAATTGCTGACGATGTGAGAGGGCTGAGTTAGGCTCAGTTTTACTAATACTAGGAAACATGTCCGTGCGTTGCAACCGAAAAGAAAAAACATGCGTTTAAGCATGCTGCCACCGCCTGCTCAGCCCCTCTCTTCGACCAGGCCACACGGTACACATGCGCCAGGCTCAGCAGAGCCATTCGCTGTAATCGCCATCCACCCCACTTCTCTAAGGCCTTCGTCTCCCTCGGGTGGGAGTAAAGGAAGCATGAAGAATGATAAACTTGTGGGGATTAGTCGGGATGCAGATATGCGGTGCCCATTCGATCATCCACTTCTAATACTGATGAGTGATGACACCTATGCATGATACCACCTTTCATAATAATATGTATATAATGCAATTACTTTGAATTGTGTGCATTTAAAATCTTCGAATATAAGATTTTATACATTTTTCATAATCTTCTGTATGCAAAACTCACATATTTTTGAATTAAACTCCTTTCAAATACAAAACTTGATTTTGAATTTTGGAGAAGAAACATTATACTAAAAATTGCTAGAAATACTTCAGAATGTATTATTATGGTGTTGCATTGAACCAGGAAACCCTTACGAGAATCTCCTTCATTTCATGAAGAACCACCATGAAGAACTCCGGTGACAAAAAGATGATGAGATAGAATGAAGGAAGAAAGAATAAGATGAGCCTTGCGGTGATTTGGATAGAGGTTCCGATGAAAAGGCCGAGGAAATTGAACTCCGGAAAAGAAAAGATGAAAACACTTGGACCTAGAATTTATTCATCAAGTGTCGGGGGTTAGGTGCGACATATGCCAAAGGATGGCTTATCATGGAGGGGGCGAGTGGAATGTCGCTGGTGCCTGGAAACGGGATGAGGCGAAGACATGCACGCCGGCGAATCTTTCCCAGCTTCAGGGCTCTCCGAGGAGATAACACCCCTACTACTGCTCTGCGGGGTCTCCGCATGATCACTACGGCAAAGTGGGTACAAGAGGCTCCTTGAGCTGTTCGGGGTGAGGAAGGAGAAGGGCACGACTTGCTCTTCTCTCCCTCTATGTGTGTGTCTAAAACTACTAGCTTCCAACCCTTTGCATGGGTGCCCGGGGGTTATATAGGTCTACCCCGGGGTACAACGGTAATCCGCTGGTGTGGGTCCGAGCCATCAGTCTCTAAGTCGCCGTCTTCTCCGCCCGACTCCACGGGCCCGCCGAATAGTGGGTTTCGCTGACGGCTCCAGCATGGGGCCGACAGCCCCTTGTCCGCCGTGACGGGTCTTGCCGGCTGCAGACATCAGAGCCGTGGTTTCTAATG